>JZLH01S0624254.1:24014-48744 GCA_001188425.1 Eucidaris tribuloides | reverse complement strand
CGTCATGTAGTCATGGTATGCATGCCTTCCCCCTCATCAGTTTCACTGTGTTCATATCATGGCTGACGGTGATCAAAGGGCAATATCAGTGATCCTTTCCATGATCAGCTGGTACTGGACATTACACTCTTTATGGCCGCACAAAGAAAGGTGTATATGGCCCTGGTTCTAGCTCCGGAAACTGCAAGAAAACAAACATATAATATCATAAGAACAGAATATCGCTAAAGTGGGCACACATTCTTTACAACAGAATCTTAACATTTACAACCACGACCGTTGTGGAAGGTATATAACTTAACATGATATCAACCACCTAAACCTCGACACAAAAGGAAAAGCTGCAACTACAAAGGTTGTGATAAAGCTTGTCAAATGTTAAGTAATAACCAATGAGGCATTGACGCCGAGATGTTTTTGATTTCATGATCATACGGAACATAAGCTGATTTGATTCAAATCATCATATTTTTCAGTTATCGTTGCAGCAAAGAGGTTTTAAGGTCAAATAGTTGGACGGAAATACGAAATCATAAATCCTCTGTCAGCACTTTGATTTCATGACTACAAACATGATTTTGAAACATATCAGTTTTCCTCTAAGCACTTCATGTACCTGTATAACCACACTCTGAACTATTCATCATGTTGCATCATTTTGGTTAATAAATGGAAAGCCATTTCCAAATTTATAAGTCACATAAGCGAAGGGCTCAATACAATTATAGTACATGTATATGCCTGACATATTTCTCTGAAAAAACTAATGTTACAGGTGACTTACAATCAGTGTTAATAAATTTTAAAGTGAATGCGACATTACAACATGGGATGAGTCAATGGGAGTACATAAGTTTCGTTGCATAATTCTGTCATACTAAAATAGCCTTTTAATCGGTTCATGTTCACAAACGTGACGCCTTACTCTTTTGGTGAATTCATCAACGCATGCAAGGCGTATCCTTTCGGCCACAGCTGGGCTGTCCAATCGGAAAGCTCCTGTGATACCTGCATCAGCCCTGGCAGCCATGATCGCATCTTTGATGGCGAAGAAAACCGAGGAACCCAGAAACAGAGGCGGTTCACCTACACCCTGGTGATAGATTGGGAATAATTGTGTCAAAAAACGCATGTTATAAGTTGTATGAACCATGGAAGGACACAATGCTGCTCTCCTAAATGGCATAATTTGGCCATAGGGCTGTAATGTTTGTACAGGATTGGTTTTTCGATTGTAGGTAGATTGTCTGTCCCTTTGGATTTACTGACATGTGAAATCTGGTTTTATATCTAGTCCTGAAATATGGTTCAATATATTGTTCTTTTACTTTGTATTTCGTCGTAAATGCGTTAGCGCTTTGTACCTTTTATGAAAATGCGCCTTACTGGTTATTAATATTGTTATTATGGCTAAAATAGGCCTACATTTGATCATAGAGCTGAATTTCTCTCGCATGTCAAGAGTTAAAAAAAACACACCCAAAACAAGACAAAACAAAATCAAATGATCTACCTTTGACGAACAGATGTTATTGTGATTAGCAGCATCCTTCAACAAGGTGACGTTGAATTCAGCGGGCACATCTCCAAATCCTGGAATCTTGTAGAAACCTGGTCCTCTGGTTAGGAGTTGACCTTTGGGCGTCCACCTGAGATCCTCTAGAGTGAATAGGCCATAACCCTGGACAAAGGCACCCTCGATCTATGAACGTTGGATAGTAGACGACATCATGAATTCAGAAATCTTTTCAGATTTAAAAATTGTGTCAGGGATTTGCAAGTCCATTACTTCCCTTCATTATCAATACCAAACGGTAGTTTAGTACTTACAAATGGTGTGTTGAAAGTTTGAGATCCATACGTCATGAATTTGTTGTTTTATGAGAAAAACTAATAACGATATGTTACCAGAATGTTGTTCTTTCCGTGCTCAAACTGCGAATCGCGGTTATGTGTATCGTCGCAAGACCAGCGGAGCGCACTGATTGGTTAAACGGCTAACCTCCGCACGACCTTTGGCTAACGGCTGATCGGAAAATTTTGGATCGGCACGTGCACGTTTGACGTCGCAGATTTTTTTGAAATTACTTCTGAGTAATTTGAAAAAGGATGAAGTTTAACCGTCCAGATTTTCACCAAAACTCAATATTTGACCCCAAGTCTCTATGAGAGGTGTTTATTTATATTAATCTTAACATTGGATATCATTTCAGCTGATTTCATTCATTTAGGTGTTTTTTGACGTGCAAATGAATGACACAATCTTTAAGACACGCATTATTATTTAAAGATTTAAAAAATGATTACAATAACAAACAGATCCAAATATATGGTGATTAATCTTGTTTCCTTGAAAGTCATATACATTTTAAATGTCAGTGACAAACTCATTAAGTAAGTAGAACTGTGGATATCATATTCTCTCATGCACTTTTATTCTGTGATTAGTTAACTTTGTTATGTTGTACTCCAGGACGGGATACAAAGATGAAGTACTCAACTTTTCTCTATTATGTATCATGAACAGCATACAAATAGTTAAACACATGTAAATTCAAATACCAAAATCCAAACACTGATTTTAAGTACTTGCTCGTATACGGTCGCAAATCTGTACGGATTTCTTTGAGAAGCTAGCTTGGCAGGAGTTATACCCTTTCAACAGGTTGGCAATAAAAGACAGGACAAAAGCAAACACACAAGAAGTTGTCACTGACGGAGAAATGATACAATCCAAGTGCACCACACATACTCACCTGTCCGATGTCGATGGCAGGGTTGATACTGTTCCCCACGTCCATGACGATGTCTGTCCTCAAGGCACGATGATCTCCCGTCAAGCAGTCGATCTCGACCTCGGAGACGGCCACGCCGAATGAGTAGTAATTGAAAAGTTTGCCTTCATTGGTCTTCCAGTTGTATGTTAGATCCGGAGTCCTGCAGATCAGAGAAATATACAACTGTGAGGCATAGAAAAATTGGTGTTGCCTCTTAGTGCAGCAGAAACATAAAATCACAATATGTTTTGTTGCTAACTCATAACAGCTGGGCATTTGCGAAGCCACATTATTTTCTCAAAGGGTAATCACATTTACTATATTGAGCTCAAATCAATACTCAAATTATATATGAGTGTTGCTGGTACGTGGTTTCAGCCCCAAGTTCAAACAGAAAGCGAAAAAATTACGACGCTATTGGAGTCCCATAACACATAATTTTTCCTTTTCTGTTTATATATTTTCAGCTTAATATCTGTATCATCAGTCAACTATTGTGGAAACCAAATGGCATTTTATCGGAATTTTCGTTACACACTCACTTGTAGAATCCTGTACTCGACAAGCCAACCCGATCACAGTATGCAGCTTGCACCTATGAAGACATAGACAAAATCTGAGTTTAGCTCATAAAAAAAACCAAACTGATAAGAAACAATTATCCGTGGATTTCTGTTATAAGATTTGCTACTTCCTTGATAAAACCATTCCATTTTAGTTTGTCATTTTTCCCAGGTATATCAATCTGTGAATTAAGGTTATAGGAGCTCACAATACACAGTATACTTCCTGTTACCATGTGCTAGATATTGCACCTCCACCCTTTACTGAATAATTATATTACTGCAGCCATCTTTCTCATAACCCACCATAAACTCCACAAATGTCGTCATTAATGTTATAGTTAGTTCATTCGGAATGAAACTTCAGCGTTCTATGTTACTTTCAATACTCCAAAGTGAGCTAAAATGATAGGAAACTGAAAGCTGTAATTAAATAATGATAATTTGAAGTAAAGTGATTGCTAAAATCATGTAGAATAAAAGACTCAATAGACCCAGTAATTGTAACACAATCTCTTCAACCATAGATACTATAAACGATGCTTCAACTAAACATTCTAGCCGTTCTTTTAACGAGGTGATAACGACTTGTGACATCACACCGTTATTACAGCTTACCCAATCATTCCAGTCGCCTTTAGGATTGGCATGCATGTATGGTTCCAGTCGCTGTAAGAGGGTCTCACATGCATTCTGTTTTGGATAAGTGAGACATGTACAAATAAAAATTATATTGTCTACGTCTATCTCGCTTTTCACCTATCATTTATGAAATATCACTTCTCGTCACCTTGGATTAATTATAGCTTAATCATAATCACACGTGCAGCTCAAGACTTTCTATAAAGCCTTGGAATGTGTGTTTGGTTTGGCTTCAAACAAATAACCGTGTAATCACGGTTCACTTTGTGACAGTTAAAGGGAGAAGGCGCCAGCAACTAGCAGGCATAAGTTGAGAAAATATTTGAGTTCTTGCCAACCAATCAGATTGCACTTGCATTGCAGGGAGCTGACCATGCGTGACCAATGCATGCCACGCGACGTGTTTTAGCCGCACCGTGGTAATGTGTGCACTGTTTGAATTGAAAAACTCCTCCCCCTACAGCTGTTTCTGCAAGTTTAATCCCTACATAAAACTTGCGAAGGCGTAAAATAATCACAAATTAACTAATTTATAGGGCCTTGATGAGGGTGAGTATCACACAGTACCCCTTATTTAGGCTGTTTTTGTCACCATGTACCATAGTTCTCACAATACTCACAATGTCATTTTTATTCTTAACTTATGCCTGTTAGTTGTTGGCGCCTTCTCCCTTTAATGCACAATTAACACATGACAAACCCGGACAAATCTTTTGTAATGAAGTAAAATTTCCAAATAATTATCTGTTTTATTTTAAGATTTTTACAACAAAGTACGCAAGTAGAGTAGCCCAATAACATATCTGGAAGATTTTTACCTGGACTGCTCTCCCGTTGAGGTCAGATCCGGTGCTGGCTGCCGTTCGAGATACGTTCGGCACCTTGCTGGTGTTGGTCTCTGAAAGGTGGATCCTCTCCTCCGGGATGCGGAGAGTCCTGGATGCCACCTGTATCATCTTGGTGTGCAGTCCCTGCCCCATCTCTATGCCCCCGTGGGTGACGAGCACGGAACCGTCAGTGTATATGTGAACAAGGGCACCAGCCTACAGGGTGATCAAAACTTTTTTGGTAAGTCTGTTTTTTCAGTTTACCTGCTGGTTACCAGCTTTCGGGTATTGGTGTCAAAATTGATGTTTTCTGGTTCATGAGTTTATGTAGCTATAATTAAGGGACCTCTGAGATTTTCAAGGACTTAGATGCAACAAACAAATTTCTGATATACGTAGCAATTAATTCAACGATAATTATTTAACCATGTTTGTTATATTTCAGGTATAACTGGAACATATTTTAATCCGCTTAACATTGTTTTCGGTGTGAAATTATAACTTTGACTCATACTTCCGTGCAGTTAAAATAAGTGGGTAATTCGTAGTAGGATATCTGTTCATTTCTATGTTCAAGAGAAATGTTGCGACATTATAGATTAAAAGTTAACCCTTACGACATAATTTTGTGAACGATCTTATTATCAAGAGATTACGAAATGACGCCCATAATACGTTTCCTTTCTTCTCTAGTATTCAGATAATATGCCGGTGAGAGTACATGCTTACGTGGGTATCTTCTGAACATAATGCAAGGGCGTAGGCTGGTTTGGGCACGGGGAGGTGCACATCTTGGGGAGGTGGAACTAAAGTGACATGGGGAGGTGAACATCTTAGAGAGGTGGAATTAAAGTTGAGTAAATCAGGCATTGAAAGCAAAAAAAAGTGGTACAAATTTCGTTTTGATTGCCAGGGGCGGAACTCCTATGGCTCTGCGGGGGGGGGGGGGGTGCACCCCCATCCTATGCCCTTGTAATGCCTCCATGGTCTGACTACAATTTTTGTTTTTTGTATTGCATAAGTAACTAGTAATTTAATGTTTATTAATTTCATTTATGTGTTTGTAATTGTACAAATTTGTATCTATTGTCTATTTGTATACCTTTTTTGATGAAGATTGGTGAATTGTCTTTTCACTCAGTGATAAACTACAATATGGATAGCAGTTAGTTAATTGACTGGTCAATATGACATTTGTCGCAAAAAGTTCACAGCATGGTTATAACTTACCTGATTCATCGACGGTCTTAAGTAGGAAATGCCTAACTTTGTTGGAGTGACGGCCAGGCCACGCTTTTTCCACCTGTTTTCACTGAGACAATCATAAAAATAAACACACATGACGCCACATTCCATTCACATGATTATTTTAATCGGAGGCAGATCCAGGAGAAATAAATGATAAAGGGGGTCTCCAGTTTGACTGAAGACCATTGATCACCAGATATCCAGTTTTCACCTCGTGATACACGAAACAGGTCTAGCAGTCAGACTATGAATAACGGCTGTGAACAATTTAAATGAAGTGAACGCCGTTAAGACCCGCCCTCCGGGTGGGGGGGGGGGGGTACTCAGATTTGGTTCCGACGCTGAAGTCGAAAAATCCGACCCTTTTTTAAGGGTCATTTTGGCGGAAAATGCTACCTTATTATTAAGGTTTTTTATTAATAAAAATGGCATAACATTTTTGTGCATTTTAGCGATGAAATAGGCGAAAACATCTAATGTAAATCGTAAAATTTCAAAATCATTTTCTCCCCCAGAAACTATACCCGTGTTTAAGGAATTTTTTGCGAAAAAGTCCCCTATTACTAGAGCTGCACACTCCCGTTTACCTTACTAGGCAAACACCCCCCCCGAGGGGGGGGGGATTACGACAGTGCATCAGTGCATTCTATTTGAATTATACCAGCTTGTATTGTCACGAAACCTGACGTTTTAGCACTAAAGCTTCTGTGAGAGGTAACGGTTTATATGAATCTAAACATTCTTGATGGTTTTAGCTTATTTGATTGACAGGATCAATATTAGACGTGCAAATCATGAACACAATCTGTGCTCTTTGGAGTCATTTATCCATTTTGAATCCGACAAGCTACACCTAGGAGGAACGAAATCAGGGAATCTGTGGAATCTTGGGCATATTTTTTCCTAGGCATAAGGGCAGTTCCAGAGTTACGGACATTACATTCAGACATTTTTTTTTGCAACTTTGGGGGCTCTTTTCTAGAAATCATGATAATCATTCTTAACCTATTTGTGGTATTCTCAAACAAGTTACCCTGAAGTGTTAACAGTTTAAATTTGAATAAATTTCTATTTATCGTTTGGCAGTTATCACACATAATGCTTGCCGTTACGGACATTACAGTTTTTGGACATGACTTTTCACCTACCAATGCATTTGTCAACAATTTTGTGAGCTAAAGCATGAAGTGAAGCCAATTTTCTTCTGAAGTGGGTGCTGAGGACCTGTTTAAGTTGTAGGATGACAGTTAGGTACAACAGATTCAGTATATCCCATACAGGACCGTAAATGTTGCGTTACGGACATTACACCTCGGACCACATTTTTAGGTCCTTATATTTATACTTAAAAGCATTTGATAACTAATGTAAAGCTAATATTTGTCATGTTTGGTCCTTTTTCAAATATAAACTACTATTAATTAATTCTGAAGTGCTGTTGAATATGAAATAATGGGACTCAAAGATTGTGTGTTTTTCAAAAAAGATTAGAAAATTTTGCAAGAAAATTGTTTTTTTGAAGAAAAGTATGTCTAAATTTATTTCAAATGTATTCAAATACCACTCAAATGAAAGAGTTTGGTGAGTTCTATTTTGTGATACTAAATTTATCATTGTAGCACATATATTTTTTGAATTATTACAGATTTCGTGATTTTGAGCCCGGGTAACATTTTTCACGGAACGGCCCATAAGGCTTTTTTGTAAATTTTACAAATAAAGTGCATTGGTTATGGGAGTTTACGGTTTACAGCTTTCAAATACTCAATAGTATACCTTCATTCAATAACACATTCATTCACGATTACACAATTCATTTTCACAGAAGAATATTGAGTGTAGACTCGGGTGAAGGCTGTACAGGACACCACGACAGCACCACTGTACTCATTACATAAATCTTCTGGTCTGAAAAACACATAGTTTCCTGGGATTTTGGACTGGGGAGCCTGCAGTTCACACAATAATAACTTTCCCAGTAAACACAGTATCTTCATAGTCATTATACTAAAGCCTGAGCTGTCACATACCTGTTGAAAGTGTCTACATTTTTCCTCCGTATCATGTAGTTACTTTTGGCGAGACATTGTTCCCAGCACCGAAGAAGGTTGAATCGTTCCATTGTTTGGTTACAAGGAGTGATGTCACCCTCTTTGTAGAAGTTGATTTCTCTGACCTATTTATTTTATCGTTCATATGAAAACAGTGATTTCGCTGTATGTGGATAATGTGTAAAATATGTCTATACCCCGCGGGTCACTCTCCACATGGTCTGCCAACCACCCGTGAACACCCTCAGAAATGCACTGTAAACGGCATAACCTACAAAAACAAATTTGCAACCCTAAATGGCGTAACACATGAGAAAAGCTACCCTAAGTGGCGTGACTCCCAGGAAATCCACTAATTTGATACCTTAAGTGGCGTAAACAGTGAAATCAACTAATGTAATTCCTTACCCATGTGTTCTTCTCATCTGAAACATTATTGTACATTGCACAACCCGAAGAGGTTCACTTAATAATTCATACACAATTTTCGTAATTACCAAACGTTCATTTGGGGATGTCATTTAGATATTCTTAAATTTGCACCCCTAAATGGCGTACCTACATAACCAAATGAGTAATCCTAAATGGCGTGACATATGATAAAAGGCTACTCTGAGTGGCGATTGCCGACGAATGGTGCTGAAAAAGATACCCTTATTCCAAAAGACGTCGACGACGCCAGAGGGCCGGAAAAGGGACCCTCTTCGACGCTTTTTTTTTTTTGGACGCGGTTGCGTAGCAGGTCGTATGGAGAATGACCCCCGGGATCTATACAAATTATGTAATGGACTAAAAGTTAATTATGATTCCATAAATTATAAGTTTAACACATTTTTTTAGATGGTCATACATGTGTAAAGGCTGCCACTGTGTATTCCGAAAATAATTAGTGTAATTTACTCGAGGGATATGTCTACACACACACACACACACACACACACACACACACACACACACACACACACACACACACACACACACACACACACACACACACACACACGTACATATTACACAAAACACTCACACCAAACACACACATACACACACACACACACACACATACACACACACACATACACACATACACACATACACACACACATACATTAATATATGTATGCCTACATATATAATGAATAATTATATTGATAATATACATTCATATAGCGTCTAATACAAAGGTTATTACGTGCAGTAAGACTAAAATATATGCGGAATTACTGGATAACTTTGAGTTTTAAGGTGTGGTTTGAATGTGCCCATAGAAGGGTCTTTACGAATGTGGAACGTTCCAAAGTACAGGATCAAGAACAAAGAAGCCCATTTGCTATATTCTTGTCAGAGTTCGTGTAGTAAATTTATAGAAGTGCTAAAGAGTACAGGATTCATTTTAATGAACAAAATCGGATTTTTTTCCTTCAAAATTGTCACGAGTATAGTTGCAAGGGAAATTAATAAGCATTCTTACCCTAATTGTGCAACACCACATTTGAAACATCTTAGATACAACATTTTCATGTTTTCTTAATTTGTGTCCTTACTCTTTCTCATTTTAGAATCTCAACGCGTAATTATAGACGTTATATAATTCGGAAATACAGAACCACAAATTATTTTCTTTTTTAGAATACATTTATTCTTTCATTTAATAGTAAATTGATCGTCGTCCCATTCTTAAAAATGATGGTTGGTCTCGCAAATCATGATCAGCACAGTGAGAAAACTTTGTATATTCCACATATCATTTTTGGGGCGGTAAGCTTGACAACTGAGAATACTGTAGGACAAACCAACAGTGTTTTGTCATAGTTTTCGTCAAGGGAAATTATCTGAATAACAGTTTGGTAACTGGGAAATCAGTTTACATCTGTTTTCCTCAGAATCTGATTTTGTGCTGATTTAGTACACATGTATACCGTATATCACTTATATTTAGAATAAACTTGTGCAAGCGCCACAACGTCTATCTGTGTATGTACTAACTCTTTGCTGGGTGAGTCCACATTTGAGGGCAATATCTGTCATGAAGCTCTCACACGTCATCATAGCCTGCGGAGCGCCAATGCCACGGAAGGCGGTACTAGAAGGCAGGTTGGTCTTGCACAAACGACCAGTTACGTGGAAGACAGGAAAATGATAAACGTTATCCAGATGTGTCACTGCCTTACCCATAACCTGAAGATTGACGATAAATAATAAAACAAAGTGAAAAAAACAGTTAGATGGGATGATTTTCATACAATAAATTGATTGTATGTAAATTAATTTTCTTCTTAATGACAATTTATTTGATATATCATTTCGTGTTTGTGAATCGAGCTTGAATTATCCTTGTGAAATTGTGAAATTGTGAAATTGTCTGAAAGTATAGTGTTGTCC
Organism: Eucidaris tribuloides; assembly: GCA_001188425.1. Classification (NCBI taxonomy): domain Eukaryota; kingdom Metazoa; phylum Echinodermata; class Echinoidea; order Cidaroida; family Cidaridae; genus Eucidaris; species Eucidaris tribuloides. Next base: position 38,254 of record JZLH01S0624254.1, on the reverse strand, counting down.
CTGATTAGTATTATTTCTTCAAAATAAATTGAAATTATAACTGTGATGATCTATCTAAATAGATGTATATTGTTTTTTTTTTTTAGTTTATTCTTCGGTAAGTGGACATTTTGAAAATATTTCTTTTATAGCGTAAAGAATTTAGTATCATGACGTGAAGTCAAGGCGGGAAAATTGCATTTGAGCAAAAAGATTGTAATAAGTATGGCAAAATATCCATGTTATGTGTGCTGAAGAAATCCACGGTGAAATCATTGAATTGTTTGTGGATGACATACACCACCAATTTTACATATGTAACAGTCATGTTAGTTTGCGGGAACATGATTGATACAAAATAATGTCATGCAAGCAGAATCTGTGCCCGATTTCCTTTACGGCGATCACTACAAACCAGAGTTACAGACAACTTACCAGAGACATTACTATGATAATTACTTGTTTGTGAAAGGTCTGACCTTGTATACCGGTCTCAGATGAGTATTCTCTCCATTTGGCTGTCCCTGTTAAATACCTACCCTTTGCCCTGAATAACCTAACATGATATTCCATAATAAAACCATTTGGACTTACGATTAAAGGGGTGCCCCCATTTTACTTACAATTACAGAAGCGTCGTAGCTGTGGCCCGCATTAGAATACAGATCAACATCAAGGGCCATGAGTTTGCCTTCTTTGGTGAAACCAATCTTGTACTGACTCATGAATGGATGTCTCGCTCCAGTGGACATCATGTCCTCATCTCTGTCGAGCATACACCTGACTGGCCGACCAACTCTGTGAAGAAGGAAAGGGGATCATTTTATGTCAGTTCTCTGTAAATCATTAGTGAACTTTTTTCCTTTTTTGTTGTCCATAATGTTCAATTCAAGGAAATATAAATCATTTAGCTGACTACATACATTGGAAAGTAAAATTCCCCCTTTTTCGTGTATGGATACATGAGGAATTATGTGTTGACTACGTTGAGGCTTGCATAAACTTTTTTTATTCAGTTGGAGCTTTCGGAGCTTCTTGAAACATTTCCATACCTATCTCTTGACTTTATGTCTGACAACTTACTTGTTTGCCGCTACTGCACATATTGCTGCGAACACTGCGCTCCGACTCTCTTTGCCACCAAAGCCTCCGCCAACTCGCTTGGTTCTACATACAACCCGATTGAGGGGAATGCCCAGCGCTGTGGATACAGAGTTCTGTTTATGAATAAACAACAAACATTTCGCATCAAAAGCTGACCAAATACGTTATTGACCTGGAAATACTTCACGTTTTCTAAACTAAGTTAAGGGAATAAATTACGTCTTGGAACAAAATGAAATGGCTGAAATACCCAAAGATAAGGTCTATACCAGATTGTCCAATGTCTTTTATTACAACAAGATGACAATGAAATATTTATCAACAGACAGATTGACAACATAAGGCCATAACCTCAAAATTTCATTTCTCATTTTTTCGTTGGGGGAGGGGGGGGGGGGTAGTGGTGTTCAAAATACTCGCATTATGTCGTGCTCTGTAAGTATTTGTGTCACGTAGGCCTTCATGTCCCAATATATTTGATCAGCCATCTATTATCAATCCATCTGAGAATTTCATGTATCAATTTGAAAAGGGGTAATAATTATTATATTATTACTCACACACACACACACACCGATAAGGTGACCACACACACCACACACACACACACACCACACACACACACACACAGCACACACACACAACACACACACACACACACACACAACACACACACACACACACACACACACACACACACACACAACACACACACACACACACACACACACACCAAAACACACTCTCCTGATTTGTGTCACCTGCACTTCTGATGGATGTTGGGTGGATGAAAATATTCCATTTCTCCGTCCTCTCCATTGGGTATGGCAAAACAGCTCTGTGTCTCCAGGTAGAAATGTTCCTGACCCCCTATCTTCATCTCCCCTCTATCACGTGATCAGACTTTTCAAAGGCTTCCTGGAGATTGCCACGCTGGAAGCCCTTGGTGATCTTGAAAAAAGACTGCTTGGCAATAGCATCCTACAATTGTAGAAAATATATGTAGCATGAAGGAGCAAAGTTAAAGATGTTGAAGTGTTCTTCTTGATGGTTTTTGTGTGTTTCTATTTGAAACATCGAAAAAAGGGATGCTATCATAGTTTTTACGTAAAATGTGCTGAGACAGGAATTTGCAAAAATGTCACTCTTGTGTAACAATTATTTTCATTACTGCATCACCAGACCTTTGAATTCCTTTCATATTGAAAACTTGGTGCGTTCTGATGCTAAACCATTGAACGGAAAAATCACGCTTTTGTTGATTATCTGACACTAAAAACCTAATAATTTGCGTCCCTTCTGCAGGAAGTTGAAACCTTTACTATAAAGCGTGGATTAAATTATTTTGACCGATTCCTGCATAATTCAGTTTTCTTTAAAGAAAACAAAGAACTGTCAGTGAGTAACCTATGTAAGTTTTAAGCCTCTGTTCAAAATTGAATTTGGTTTTGATTTTTTCTCTTACCTCAATTGTGAAGATGGCGTCCAAGTCCTCATAGTCTACTTCGACTAATTTGGCAGCTCTTTGAGCCAAGATTTGTGTTTCAGCTACAATGACACCTATTGGCTGGCCAAAGTGACAAACCTATTGCGACGATCAAAATATGTTTCGATGTGACAGACGTAACACAAATTAATAATAATGATATTACTACTACTACTACTACTACTACTACTACTACTACTACTACTACTACTACTACTACTACTCCTACTACTACTACTACTACTATTGTTATTACTCTTCTCTGTTGTAGAATCCAGAGCGCCTGGCTAAAAAGCAGAAGATTTCATTTTAAAAAGTCTTTGGTATGACCCGACCGGGGCTCGAACCCGCGACTTTCCGGACGTTTTAACCACTAGGCCATCACGCCGGTCAATTAAGCCTTTATAATAATGGCTACCAGCTTTCAAGAATTCAAATGAACTGTACCACACATCACTTAACTTAAACTTGTTTACTAGTGATTTATCGAAAGATAATGTACTCAACATTGGCTAAGTTAACTGGGATCGAACCACCATTGAGAACCATATGCAGCAATAAATACGAACTAAATAAATAATTATTAGCCTTTCATCATCACACACAAAATATCAAATACAAAGACAATACAGTTTTGTGGCACTGATAAATAGATAGAATTGATTATAAATTGAATCGTGCATTACAAACCACATAACGCAAAAATTACAATTAAGCTTACTTGCTACTTGCTACACAATACACATGATTGTTATGTATAAAATATTACAAATAAACTAATGTTAGGCAAATAGTTACTGGATGATAATACGCAATATCAAATGTAAAATAGGCTTAGTTTCCCTGGTCACCTACCAGTTTAGGCTGATGAAGACGGGAGACCGGAGTATATTGCCTTTCACTCATACAACATCTAAAATGGATATCATTAATGCAATATCAAATTTATGGAAATTCCACGATTAAAGCATATAGTGGAGTAAAATACATACTATGTATATATGTAATTGTCTGTTGCAGTTAAATATTTGCAAATAAGGATGATTGATTGAATTGACTGTTATGGTAGAGATCATTTTCCCACCTCTTTTGTGACAAGCAACTCTTCATCATCCATGTACCCAAAAAGTTTTTTGCCAGGAATATCTTTGGCCGTAATGAAGTCATGAACTCCCTCCATCGATAGTGATTTGGACGCATCAATAGAGCTTAGTATCAGAACATAACGGAAAATATACAGTGACAGTTTATATGCTTGAGACTGATTTGAATAAGTATTAAGACATCTGGGTAATGCAAACATCACATACACGTATACGACCATTAACCCATGATACCAATGATACCATAACACTGATGACATTATATCAAAATTTACTAAAGTTTTCAATCTTACGAAAAACCACTAGAAATTGTGCAGCTTAATAAGTGTGTGTAAATATCAATTAATATAAATATATATATTTAAATACATATATATATAAAACATGTTATAGGTATAATTATATATACATATATATACATATATATATATATAAACATGTTATAGGTATAATTATATATATATATATAATAAACATGTTATAGGTATGATTATATATATATATAACATAACATATATATATATATATATGAAGATCTTGATTCCAAAAGGCGCTAAATCCATATTTTATCAAAATTGATTTTTTTATTTAAAAAATTGATTTCATACATGGGAACAATATGCACTATATCTCATTGAAAAATTTCAGCAGGAAGATGAAAAATTTTTAGGTGCAAAATCATGTTTCATTCCAAAAGGAGCTAAATCCGAATCAGTTTCATTCCAAAAGGTGCTAAATCCAATTGACCAATCAGACTGCTGTATAGTAAACACACCTCTGGCTAGGCTTTTGTTTCGACCGGTCTGTCGGTCGGTTGCAAATCTTGCAGATCGAACTATTTCTTTAGTTTTTGACTAATGGCATATCAATTTCTAAGCGATCTTTTACTTTCTTCATGGTCTAGCGTTTTGCAACACAATGGTAAATTGAAACGAAAACCGTCGTTTTTGGCACATTTGTTTGCCATTGTAACAAATCTACAGGCTTGATATACTATTGACACGAGGCTCACGATAATCGAAGATTTCTCTTTAAGATTAGATCAAAATATGTTACCAAGTCACGTATGACCCGTGCGCGGTTTGAGTCTAAAGATTTCCTTTTGGTAAAAAATCTCGTGAAGATCCAGCCGTTTTTTTCTCATTTTTTTTTCTGTCTTTGCCGCTCATAAAATGAAAAGTGCGAATCTATAATAATTGAGCGATGAGGATAATGTAGTGAAAGTCTGCAGGATTCTAAAAAGTGAAAAATCAAATTGTATTGACTTAGGATAAGGCCCGCGGATTGGCAAAAAACAATGATAGATACGATTTCCTCACGACGATATCCACGCGTGTCTTGTTATTATACGCCTTCGAGGTGAATTCCAAACAATAAGACATGCTCCTACCAGCGCGGCGAGAGAGCACTATAGTGCCATGACCAGTCGTATTATCATAACGTCGTATTTCTCTTGTCGTAAAGCGCGTTTACACTATGTTCGCCGTGGCCACGGTGACACGGTTTCAGGCCAACCGTGGACAAAAACGGGATGGCGTGAACCACGCGGAGTAGATCGGGCTGCGGCAAACGTGACAAGCCGTGTTGGCCATGGATGCCGGCCAGATTTTGTAATCCGTCAAAAAATGCCACGGTAGTCATCCGGTGACGGATGAGAAACCTAGTACACCGCAGGAAAACGAGGGGAACGCAATAAAACTCGACAGTACGTTATAAGCCGTAACATCACTTGGAGGTGATCCGTAGCGGGTCTTTCCGCGTGGTCTCAGTCCATCCCGTTTTGTCCACGGTGGCCTAAACGTGGTTGCCGTGGCCGCCGGGAACATAGTGTAAACGCGGCTTTAAAGAGATCGTCTTCTGTTGTTAAGAAATTGATATGTCAGATTTGGGGCCAACGCATTGGTCTGCGGTGAAGAGAAATGCACAAGAGATATTTTTCGCTTGTGTCTTAAACTGTGGGTGCCATCACGTGTAACGGCACATTACTGCAAAAAATCAGGTACAAAATCTGCGGATCAAACTACTCAACACAGTTTTAGACAGCTGCTCATGGAATTTGGTACACACATTGTCTTGGTTGAAGATTATGTAAGACACATTTTTCACGATGTATCGGAAACCTGTGTTGCCACTCTGGTAACGCATATTACTGCAGAAAAATCAGGTACAAATATTGGCGATTCAAACTACTCACACCGTTTAAGACCAGTGCTCATGGAATTTGTAACACACATTTCTTCGTTTAAGATGTTAATACACATTTTCATATTATCAGAAATTCGTTGTCATGGTAACGCACATATTATGGCAATAAGATCGAAGGAAAAAACTCTTGCTGGATCCAAATGCAAGTTTTTTCTTTTTTTTTGTTTGCGAAATTGGCAATTGCCATGGTAACAGCATATTATCGCTATAAGTCAGACAATAAACTGCGGGCGGGAGTATTCATCACCTTCAGTGAATATTTTGAAAGTAAAAGCTGATGGCAATAATGGATTGTGGTAGAATTTTGTGTGCGAGTTTCATTCGCAAAAGGTGCTTAAACCATGTTTTAATTCCAAAAGGAGCTAAATCCATGGAAAAATTAATTTAAATATATATATATATAATATTATATATATAATGACATACGAAGAAATCAAAGTGCAATAAGCAATTATTAAATCGAGATGATAAAGCGACATAAGAAAACCAATTATTCACACAGGGATCTTGTTAATTTCTTGCTTCTATCCTACTTCATCACTAATATATATATATATGATACTATATATAAATATATATTATAATATAATAATAAATATAATATATATATATATATATATAATATAATAATATTATATTATAATAAGAAAATGATCAAGCTAGCATAAATGAAACACGTGAATTAATATTGAATTTCTCATCACTGCTCTTATCGTTATTACGTACATAAAAATCACATACAGTAATCTCCAATCAAAATGTATGAAATTGCACCCAACTTTCAGAGGTTTAATTAAACGTGATTATATTGTTTTCTCCGTGGAGGTAAAAACATGAGTGAATATTCATCAACCAATACCCATGGAATTCTTTTCTCTTCTTCACTTAACATTATATGTGCAATGCGCCCGTTTGACTTAAGACGGAATGCCATGTATAGTTGACCTACATCGAAATGATATATAAATGACATGAAGCAAAAACTGGATAATGAATAAAGTAAATTTATTCAAAACAACAGACTTAAACAAATAAATGTTGAGCACGGCAGTTAAATAATCAAGACCATGGTTCTCGCACAACACACACAAACACAACAAAACACCAATATCACATACACCGTCACAGAAACAAACAATACACACACACACACACACACACACACACACAACACGGCACACGCACACGCACACCAACACACACACACACACACGCACACACACACACAACAACACACACACACACACACACCACACATCACACACACACACACACCACACACACACCCACACCCACACCCACACCACACACACACACACAACACACACACACCACATCATCTAATGTATATAATTTGATTGTGGACCATACAGCCTATATTGACAGAAGCAGGTGATAAAAGTTTCCGTGACCTATAAATGAGAAATCTTATTCTGTCATTACATTGAGCATTAATACATCACAGCTTTCTGACATAACAATATCATTCGATAACAAGATTATTTTTGGCCAAGCGTACAGCCATGCTTTACGATGTAAAAACACACACAATAATTCAAATTTAAGTGATTTTCACTTTCCCTTTTAGATGGTTAATAGATTTATTTGCCAGTTGTGGCCAATGAATAATGTAAAGTAATTTACTGCATACCCTGACACTTGCATATGCCTTCATGCAGGTATACTGCCTCTCCGTGGTTGTGTTTGTAAGCCGAGGTGTGAACTAGTGATCGGCCAACTGGGTCATGTTCCGGTTGTCCTGGGGCAACTTCCTGAGAGCAAATAGCGAAAAAAAAACCCCAGTACAAAAACAAAAGGAATAAAAAGGTCCATTGGACATTTTTTGACTCAATTTCAATTTTAATTTGAGATGAAAGAAAGTGGCGAGGGTTTACTGGCCTAGATTTGTTTCATCTCCTCAAGAAACATTGATTGGAATGTTAAATAAAGCATTATTAATTGATTTGATTCTATGGAATGGTCATGTATTTCACAATTCTTCTGAAAGTTTTAAATAATTTGGTTAATACTTTATATTTTTTCAACATGTTTCCTAGCTGACAGACATACAAATTCTTAAATCTGGAGGCAATCTGGTTCTAGTAAATTCCTTAACGGTAAAAAGATATATCTATAATGACAAGACTTTTTCCACCGGTAAAACTCTGCTCCAGATTTGTCTGGCCATCCACAATATGAATTAAGAATTATTTTTGTTAAAAGGGTTTATATGAAACTTAATGATTCTTTTAAAAAAGAAAGAAAGGTTCCCATAGAGTGTGTGTAGAAATTTGTTCTAGTGGAGCTTTTGAGGGTCTTGAACAGCATGCAGATAAGAAGCCTTGGAAAAGCCCCTTTCACCTCTGGTTATAAGGATGGGAAAGGTGTTTTAACATTTGTAACATATACTGGTAGAACTGTGTTGGCATCTGACTGAGATTTGTTGGCCAAATGCCGTAGCGCTCTCAACGGTATGGTATAGCACAATCAGTAGCTGAAGCCTGTGTCGTATAAGGCAAAATAATATCATGTTTTAATCCTTGATAAAGGATTATAAATGATTTCGGCTATTCTGGACCTATTATAAATAAAAATATATCCAGCAATAATAAGCAATTAAAAGCCCGTTCTCATTGGTAATGGGGCTGTTTTTTTCTACAAATTTCATCTATAAGAATTAGTTGTTTCCTCTCTGTTAAAAACCGTACTAGCAGAAATAGGCTTGGCGATTAAAGAATGTGTTGGCAAGGGTTTTATATAGGCATCATTTCTATTTGTGACAACATTTTTATTCAAAGTTGACAAAGAATTGCTCTGGGCATGGTCAGTAGTGGTTTTATTTCTCTACTTCATTTAGGTTATTGTGGTAATTTTTGGACGGGGCCTCGATCCTGTTAATTATTTTTTTTACTTGTTCATAACTAACGAATCTTGAATACTCGGAGTTCGCAGTCATACTACTCACAGGCAGGAAAAGTTGCTGGATTACTGTCGAGAACAACTCCAAACCTACATACCTGGGTTTTGTGAGCTGGTCTAGAACCTAGAGGTAGAATTTAAAGAAGAAAACTCAAGTCAGTGAACACGCTGTACAGACTCATACCCGCGGAGCACCTGCGGGGAGGGGAGTTTCTTCACAAGAGGGATGAGAATGCTAATATCTAGCATGTCCTTGTCCATTTCCTGAAAAGAGATATAATGAATATATTTTACATGTGTACATTATAAATATATGATACTTACTAACATGTAAACATATATGATATATATATATTTACATATAAATATTTTACCTCGAGATCTTGGTTTAATAGATTCTGAAACTTCGAGTTGTTTATCTAAAATAAATCGTGGCGAGACCCAGCCTTTAATTTGCGCAGTTACACTGGTTCGCAATACGCTAATAATTTATGGACTGAAATTTACCCACAGGTATTTGAATTTTCTTTATCATAAACAATTGTTCTAACCTTCCTCGTAGTTATCGTCATGGTCTTCAATGCAAGCACGGTGGGTACTGCCATTCCTCCAATCGCTAAGACTGACGTCTCCAATGGCCGTTGTTATTTGGCGTCGAACAACCACTCTCATAGCTGCCATTAACGATCGCAATATCATCCTCACCGACGTGGAATTGCTTGTATGGAAAAGAAGTATTCATTCTATAGCCAAAAGAGTCAACAGTAGGAATTATTGTGTGGTATTATTTCACATGTTATAAGTAATAGTGGGTTTATGCATCTGTATTGTGTTCTTGGCTGGATGGATGTGTGCATTGGCGGGTGATGAGCTATCTGGTTTGTCTGCGGCTTTGTTTATAATCATGTATGTGTTTTTTTTGTAATGCGTATGATTCAGTTGCATGTTGTTTATGACTTATAAGTATCAATTTTGGTGTTATGTAATCCAACCCTTGATGATAAATATGCATTTTGACAACAAAAAATAACATTTATAACTACATTTTAAAAAGATATGATGTACGTCTTTATTTCTCTATAACATTTATGTAATATATGTATGTATAATGTCGGGATTCCACATAAGAGCGACAGACAGTCATAATATCAGGTACTTAAGCGAGACAATTGTTCTTTGGCGTGATTTTTAGGAAACATTATGTGTCCTCCATACGAATTTTGAAGGTACACACCCTACATTTCATGCCAGAATATATGCTTAGATTCCACTTAGGGAAACACTTAGTCGTAATTTGGCGTATATATAAGGATACATGTCGTGTAAACTTAAAGTCAGTTTTGTCTACTTAATATAACATATTTACCACAAATCAACAAAGCCCGTCAATGAGGTATCTCCCAATGTCATTTGAAAGATAATTGTTTATCTGACTATAAGAGTCCTTGAACCAAGTAAACATATCACTATATAAAATTGTATCGAATATCAGTATTATTTTTGACCTCTCGTGTGCAAGGATTGTTATCCGATTTCAGACTTCATGCTGGTTTGATAATATTCCTTCGATAGCCGTGAAGAAGTGCCATACCATCAGTACTGATCGTGAACCTGGGCATGAGGAAGTGAATTATAAAACTATGAAACATACATCATACGAATAGAAAATTACGAAGAATACTTGGGGAATACTACAATAAAGATATGACAACTTGAAGTTATTGTACCAAATATTTTCATAAAACGGTTGATATATATATCTATAATATAAAATATACCTTCTTTTGATTACCAGCCTAAACAGGTGTTGTTAGCAGCCTACAGAACTCGATGGCTAAGATACTGTACTTGATCTTATTTGGCTGGAACTAGCAAATCACTCTATTACATCTCATGCTCATAATTATGGAATACTGAAAAGACATTTTAAGAAGTTCCATTTTTCCGTGAACGGTACATCCTGGGATTAATATTTGCTCACCCCAGGTAAAACAATTATAATCTAAGTATTTCAGTAATGCGAACATTGTAACGCCGGACTCGACGCTAAAACCTGTGTTTATAAATGGCGATATTGTTGTTGTGTTTGTGAGTCACGTGGTGGTTACCGCGCGTTATGTAGACTTGTAAAGACCAATTCTGATGTTTAATCTAATGATAAATTGAAATTAGATTTATCAAGTTTTTGTGTTTTTTTTATTACTTTAATTAATACTTTTTTCATGATTTTTTGTAGGATTTAAAAAAAAATAAACCCATTGTTATTGCGCTCAAACGTATTCTATTTTTAACTTTAGTCATCTCATGAAATCCCAAAAATTTGCTTCACATACTGCGTTTGTGAAAATTAAACATTCTTGGGAAAAATTTTGGAGCGATATAGGAGAAAGAACTTAAGTATGCAACAAAATATTCCATATATTATGAGCATGGAGCGATCTATCGTTGCCAATGATGACTGAGGTTTGTAATTTACACCTGCACCTCGCATCATAATAGTCAACACAGAATAATGACTGAGGGAAAATAGAAGGTACATCTATAGCAGGGCATAAGGACAATTTAAGTAGAATATTAGCAGGCACTGCATTATTCGGTCGAAACGTCAATTTTTTTTCTAAAGTACACTTTACTTCTTACATTTGAATGTTAAAGGTAACGGATCTATTGTTGCAGCCTCCAGAAACACATCAAAAACATCACTTACGCCCTTAGCTTACTTATGTAACGTAGTGCCTGGGTAATTTTTTTGAATATCTGTAACATTAGACTGCAGGGCGATTGACCAAATAACGCTCTTAGAAAAAAAAAGTTCGTAGTCTCCAAATTGGTATTGAAAAATAACATACAAATTGATTACGATGAAGGTTGTTAGTTGAGAAAATACATTTGTTCTCACAAGTTTTATTTGCGCATGTGATGAGATAATCGCTGATTAGTTAGCAAGTTCTTATAGTCCCATTTGCCGAAGGAGGAACCACGCCAATTTACAATGTAGAGATTTCAAAAGACGCGAACGTTAAGATGCAGTTTTTACAGCTATGTTATCAATATTTAAGTGAGGCCTGTGGCTCCTATATTAATGCCCGTCGAATGTACTGGTGAAGGTATTTTTGAATGAATTAACAAAAGCACATTCACCGCTGAATAGAATGGTTGCGCCTCACCAGAATTTCTATTCAGTTTTTCAAACATTTGCGAATTCACAGAAGCATTGTGACTATATTGATTGTAAGCACTCCTAGTTTCCAAGCGAGGATGACGGAGTGACATTCCAGCCACGTAATTTATTTTGCACACAGTGAAAGTCCCCGGTATTTGTACACTGATAAAATAACTTGGTCACAACATTATAAATAACCGTCCCTAATTAATTAGATCTTTCGAAAAACGCGCCAGTTGTTTTGAGAACAAACGTGAGGATAAGGATTTTAGTAAGTATTAGAATAACATCACATAGATTTTGAAATACCATGATGGACTACGGAAGTCACGATGTGTGAATGCCTTGCTTCTACAGACTATATATCATGAATTTGGAAATGTATAGAATACAAGCTGCGATATCAACTGTGTTTCAGCATTTTTGAAGCCATTCACATTACCGTTGGTAGATGAATACTAATCGCACGAGACCGAATCATAAACTATTTCATGTCATGAAATGCATATAGTAAACATTTGTAAATTTTCAAATAAATTTCACATTCCTACTTTTAATTGAATCAAAATCTAACGGCCACGTATAGTTTTTAACACATCTGATTTTAGACTGCCTATATTTTTGCTAAATGGTTCATAAATGGGTATCAGTGCCCGTAACCTAGAATTTGTTTGGGGAGGTTCGAAAATCCTGAGTGAAACCGGACCTTTTGCGAGGGAGGCGAAGCGACGCGAGCGGGGAAGGAATCTGAGGCAGGGAAATTTTTGCAATTTTGAAGCCCCGCCAAAACAGCGTTTGATGCCTATTTTTTTACAGGATAACGCAGTAGTGATTTTCTCCAAATAGCATAATGTAAGGAGGGCAGAGTGAGGGATCACACGCCTATGCAGAACGTGAACGTTTTTTCTTATACCCTACTAAAAAGATTGACCAAATTGAAAAATTCTAAAAACGCTAATGAAAGAATATGTTTAACAGTAGCGCAAGCACTAGAAAACCATTAAACATACACAATAATTCAGTTTTGCGTGCACACCTCGCGCTGGTCAATTTTGCAGGGTAGCGCGCCGATTTTTTGGATACGCCAATCGAAATATGGGGAAAATATATTGTTATAGACGGCCCTAAAATGTTTGTGTTTTGTAGGAACTACACCACTAAACCTATACGTTATTCAATTTTGCGGCCACACGTCTCGCGCGGAAAAATTGCTAGCTATATTTCAAATTTGCGGCGCAGTAACGCGCCGAAAATTTGACCTTAATTACCAACGGCCAAAGAAAAATATTTGGACAATCATGCCCCCCCCTCCCACGAAAACTAATAAATTGAAAAAATATATTTCAAAGAGCGCAAGCACTGCAAAAACATTAATTGCAGTCTTTCCATTCGCCACGCCCGATAGAAATATTAGGGCAGACATATTGGTCATTGCCGCCTCACCCCCAGCCAAAAATGACGAAATTGGAAAAATGATATGTTTCCAAGCAAACGTAAGCATTACACAACATTAAACCTACACATGTTTAGGGTTTTTTTCGCCGCTTGGCCAAAAATTCGTAACATATGTATTACTCAAATTGCACGCGAACGCGCCGAAATTTTGATATTTTTTCTTACTTTGCCCGCCTACAAAATAAAACTGACAAAATTGAATGATTGTTGAAACGTAAATGCAAGAATAGCGCAAAGCAGCACAAAACCATTAAACTGTACAAAATTGTTCAAGTTTTTTGCCGCGCTTTGGCGAAAATGTGTATTATTCAATTCTGCGCCCGGAGGGCGCCGGAATTTTGAGATTATTCTTACTTTTGCCCCCCCCCCAAAAAAAAATGGACATAATGAATCATTCTTTAAACGTAATGCAGAAAAGCGAAAGGCACTACAAAAGCATTGAACTATTAACAATATTTCATTTTGCGGCACGCCTTGCCGAACAAATAGATTGACGCACCTGCGTGGTGTCGTGATTTGTCCTCTATTTTATTTTAAGTTTTTAGTTTATTTTTTTTATTTTTGTTTTTTTGTTTTTTTTTACGCAGAGGCGGACCTTTGTCGCCCGCGGGGGGGGGGGGGGTCGTTCGAACCCCCCGACCCGCCCCGACCCGCCCGCCGCCCACCCGCGCCCACCGCCCGCGGCCCCCCCCCCGCCGCGCCCGCCGCCGCCCCCCCCGGCCCCCGCCCCGCCCGCGGGCCGCGCCCGGCCCGCACCCCCGACCCCGCGCCGGGCCCGCCGGCCCCGCGCCACGCCCCGCCCCGTCCGCGCCGCCCCGGCCGCCCC
>JZLH01S0624254.1:5310-17864 GCA_001188425.1 Eucidaris tribuloides | reverse complement strand
TTCGAAAATCTGAGTGACCGGACCTTTTGCGAGGGAGCGAAGCGACCGAGCGGGGGAGGATCTGAGCAGGGAAATTTTTGCATTTTGAGCCCCCAAAACAGCGTTTTGATGCCTATTTTTTACAGGATAACGGCAGTATGATTTTCTCCAAATAGCATAAATGTAAGGAGGGCGAGTGAGGGATCACACCCTATGCAGAACGTGACGTTTTTCTTATACCCCTACTAAAAAGTTGACAAATTGAAAAATTCTAAAAAACCTAATGCAAGAATATGTTTAAGCAGTAGCGCAAGGCACTAGAAAACCATTAAACATACACAATATTCAGTTTTGCGGCACACCTCGCGCCAAAAATTGCTACGCTATATGTCAAGTTTTGCGCGCGTAGCGCGCCGAAAATTTTGACATTGTACTACCACGCCAATGAAAATATTGGGGAAAATATATTGTTATACCCCGGCCCTAAAAAAACTGATAAATTGAAAAATGATATGTTTATAACAAGGAATGTTAGGCACTACAAAACCACTAAACCTATACGTTATTCAATTTTGCGGCACACCTCGCGCGAAAAATTGCTAGGCTATATTTCAAATTTTGCGCGCGTAACGCGCCGAAAATTTTGACCTTATATTACCACGCCAATGAAATATTGGACATATCATGGCCCTCGCCCGCGAAACTCATAAATTGGAAAATATATATGTTTCAAAAGCAGCGCAAGCACTGGCTATAAACCATTAATTGCATCTTCAATTCCACGCGCGATGAAAATATTAGGCAGACATATTATATCTTGCCCCCAACACCCCCCCCCAAAAATGTCAAATCTGAAAAATGATATGTTTCAGCAATCAACGTGAAGGCACTACAAAAACCATTAAAACCTACACAATGTTTAGAGGTTTTTTCGCGCATTTCCAGAAAAATTCGTAAATAATGTATTACTTAAGCAATTTTGCACTGCGAAGCCGTCGCCGAAAATTTTGATATTTTTCTTAGCTTTTGCCCTAACAATATAAAACTGACAAATTGAAGTCATTCTGAAACGTAATGAAGAATAGCGGCAAAAGGCAACTACAAAAGCCATTAAACTTACAAAATGTTCAAAGGGTTTTGCGCGCGCTTTGGCGAAATAAAATTTGTCTGCATGTGATTTTTATTGCATCTCGCGCCGTGAGGCGCCGAAAAATGTTTGAGATTATTCTACTTTTGCCATTGCGTTTGTTTAGAGTTACTTATACTTTCATAGTTTATTTCCACACCCCCCAAAAAAAGGTACAATTGAATCATTCTATTAAACGTAATCAAGAATAGCGAACGGCACTACAAAAGCATTGAACTATTATCACAAATTTCATTTTGCGGCAGGTATTTCGTATCGCCTACTGAAAAATAGATTGACGACTCTGCGTGGTGGCCGTGATTTTTTTCTCTGACTTTATTTTAGTTTGTTAGTTTTATTTTTTTTATTTTTTTTGTTTTTTGTATTTTTTACCGAGCGGACGCTTTGATCGCCCGCGGGGGGGTCGTGGGGGGTTCGTTCGAACCCCGCCCCCCCCCCTGTGGTTCGGGCCTGGGTATTTTCTTCTATTTATAATAATGTATTTCATAATGTTAAAGACACTATATAACACTTTCGTGGAAGACCCGTTATTAAATAATTGTCGAACTTTGCTATCATGACATATCTGACCAGTGTTTGAAAATTGGTGACAAATAAACACCCTTAGAACTACAAAAGTTTGGACAGTTATGCTGTTCATAGTTACATATGTGCCAGATACAAATTGGCATATATTCATATCAGCCGATAGGAAATTCTGCCATACACAGCGTTCTAGGGCAGAAAGCCTGGAATGGTCTCTCATGATTTTACTTTTTTTAAAGCAACTTAATTGATTGTTTTACACTTGCAATTTTTTCATTGGCTTCATTTTTAGAGCATATAAAGACCACTAGTAACATGGGGAATCATGTAGCTCAGATTTTTTAAAACTGGAAACATTGTTATACAATGCCTTTAAGGCAATTTTAAGGCATGCAAAAGACATGACCTGCCTTTATGATATTTCAATTTGTTTGGGTTTAAAATAGCAGTTACTCACCGTTAGACTGGGATACCAATTCTAACGTACAGCTTGCTGCCATGAATATTGGATTTAAGTCCGAGATGGGACTACCAGTCATAATATTGCCTCCTATGGACTACAGGAAGATAAAACAGGATCAAAATACACATATTCTGCATATGAAATATCTTGAGTAGGGAGAAACTCACATATGAAAGCATAATACACATGGTTTGACAAGTATACGGAAAAACTATGCTTTAATGAGATTTTTACAAAATCTTGACTTCCTGTTAAGGATCGAATTTTCTATTGTTACACAATGATAATGATAAATGTACCGGAAATTTGTAATAATGTCAGAATATGTGTTTTAGTATACGTCGGGTTAAACAATGTTATTGTTACATTACGATTACATGTATCCTTTCATACCAATGTTTATTTATATATGTGTAGGAGAAATATTATGAAATAAAAATGCTTACTGCTACGTTTCGGATCTGAGAACCAGCAAACCACCGCACCATTTCCACAATAGCTGCAAATATTCTAGTTTCATATTCTGTAATGACAAAAACAAAAAGACATCAGAACATTAATTCATGAAACGAAGTTAAGCTGAAAAAATGTGAGAATATAATTTCTTGGTATAGGTGTCTGATTTGAAGTAATTTTATTGAATGCTTTAAATGTTTTTTTTTCCTATTGTCCATCATCATCTACTATGTTTAACAGTACATTATTTCTTTGTAAGCGCTATTGTATTAAACTAAACGAAATGTACGTGACTCTTTCATTGTGTAAAGTCTCTTTGGAGTTTTTGATGCAACGGTGCAGTGAGAGTTAAAGGGTTCCCAGATTGTCACAAGAAGAACTCTACGAAGGATTAAATAGGTATTTATCAACAATATACTGGCCAGATCTAGTTCACCACCCTTGTTTATGCATTTGGTAAAGAGATTTCAACTGAACCATCTCAGTTTTAATGGATAGAAGGATAATATAAAGGCAACATTACAAACACGCTCTATCGGCGTGTTTGTATTGAAGCTAGTTTCCGGAATGAACCGGCTAATGGAGTAGAAGGGCCCAATAGAAACAGACATTCTCCGTCATTAGCCGTCTTTTTAGCGTCTAAAGTTTAGCCGCTAATTATCCTTCTTTTTGTAGGATAATAGCGGCGAGCAATATCGTAAGATACCGTAAGACGTCAATAGAAACAGCCCGTTGTGGTATTTGCCGGTGAGAAACCGGAAATCAACTATACCACGTGATCAGAATAAAGGACCCCTGGCTGCAACGCACGTGTGTTTTGAGCATAAATTTGATCTCGGTCGTCCCACAATACCTTGTGGCAACCCAGGTCAACGGACTTTTAGCCGGCAATCGTACGATCGATCGAACTTTGCGGAAAATGCAATCCGCGTTTTTATTGGACCAATAAAAACGCACCGCTTACCGCTATTAGCCGGTTTAATTTTAACCGGATAAATACGGTATGCTCAATAGAAACACGCTGATAATTTTCACATATGGGTTGTCGCCAGTGTAGTAAATAACTCACCAGGCCGGTCCTTGATGTATTCTCGAAAGAATTCTTTCATGTTGGTCAAACTGACCGATGACCCTACCACAATGCTTTGACCGTTGGCCTCTATCCCGGTCATTTCTGGGATGCGTGTTTTACTCGTGGCAGAATTTAGCATTAACAATTAGGATCATTACATGGTCTTCGTCTGGGAACTATCACTACATACCCATCACAAGATAGTGTGGTTTAGAATGGAAAAAGAGGCTTGACAGGTATGCTCAGAAAACTCTAGATACCAGGAGATGAGGATTATACCATATTGACTATGATATGGTAAAGAAGGGATACACCTGCAAAGTGAGGTATTCCCAGTGGGATCATGATGATACTAGGATAACAGTAATTTGTTGAGTTTATCAGCGACACCTGCGTAAATTATTTAACATTATATACTGTATCCTCACTATGATACCTGATTATTCATATTTCCATGTTAATGTAAAACAGTTTTATATACGTTTATCAGCTTGAAATTGCTCTGTGAAGTAAGATGTTGCAGCTGTGGCAAACTACTTTGAATCAGAATTATCGCACAGATGCCTTGGAAACGCGGCGATTTTGTCACGTCTTTACATTTGCGTGACACCTTATTTACTTTTCCTCATCATTTGAACCTCTGTCAGTTTTGATAGAGAATTGGCAACAGCTGATGCACGCACAGCCGATACAAACTGGGGTAAACAAAAACTCGACATCTTACCAATTTCGGTATTTCCACAAACTAATTTAGCATGGTGATACTTGCCTTAAGGTCAAGCAAGGTTCATCAAAGGTCAACAGGTCGATACCCAGGTCACCACGCTCGCCTTTGAAGGTCAATGAGATGGAGATTCAGCAAGATGACAACTGTAATTTAAACGAGGAAAGATACAGAAAAGTATCCTTATCATAAAATGGTTTTAATCAGAGATGATTCGTAATGTAAGCCTATAAACATGCATCATCACAAGAATTTAATGGCAATCAAATTTATTTTTCCTGATTCAATCTAAATTCCAACACCATTAGACGTGCGAAGTTGTAATGTTCTTAAATTTTCTGTAGGATTTTGATTTTTTGTGCTATGTTCACATATTTTAGGGAGTGCTGAAGACACGAAATGCCACTGTTGCCAATTATTTTTATAAATACGCATACTTCACCCGATTTGACATCAGGCAGAACTGAAATATTGTTTCTTAAACACAATTAACGTGTATTCTCTTAAACTTCATAAAAACAAGATGTAAATAGCAAAATAGTATCAGTTTTAAACACATTTTTTTCGATTGATGTAAAAATTCGCCGATCATCCGATGCATAGTTACGCTCATAACAATGACGGTTGCTATGGAATACGGCTGAATTTGAGAAAATAACTGATAATATTATACATGGAAGATTAAATTATGAATAATAATGATGTAAATTGTAGGGAAAAATACATCATTATAAGCTCATAAGACCGAAATCCGCAATTTTTTTGAATAAATTTATTAGCTTTCATGTTCACACTCGTGTCGCTGGTTCGCCTAATAAGCAAGCAACAGCGATTGAAACAAGAACTGCTTCTCCTCAAGGAAAAGCAATGACTAGCACTCGTTAAAAGGGAGATTAACTCTAGAAATAGTTGGGCAAGAAACATCAAACTAGCCAGTCAAGCTATTTGACTTTCTGATCACGAAGTAGGTCGGATCCTTTTCAAGACAGATTATATCAAGAATCTTTAATTATTTATGGTCATAGTTTACCTCGCCAAATTTGACGGTTGCCATGGAAACGCATGCCTAGATTTGGAGAAATATGATGAATATTTTCACGCGCAAAATCGTGAAAATCACATGACGTATATGTATTTTTTTTGTAGTATTTTGCATTTCAGGTTATACAACATGAGATCCACGCAACGAATTTTTGATAATTTTGTTCAGGCCACATCATCTTCTGTTTGCCAATACGCAACAGCATGATAGAAACGTGTTTTTAATGGAATTAAATGAAATATATATTGTACGAAAATAAAATCCATCCCTC
The DNA here is from genome assembly GCA_001188425.1 of Eucidaris tribuloides. Taxonomy (NCBI): domain Eukaryota; kingdom Metazoa; phylum Echinodermata; class Echinoidea; order Cidaroida; family Cidaridae; genus Eucidaris; species Eucidaris tribuloides. Next base: position 12,185 of record JZLH01S0624254.1, on the reverse strand, counting down.
AGGCAAAAACCAAATGTGTAAAAACTTGTGCTTGGATCAAGCTTTCTGACCTTTCTGATAAAGATGTACCTTTATGAAAGTCTGATCCAATCAAACCGTTAAATTATCCATAATGCCATTGGTTGCCTACCCAATTTGATGGTTGGCCATGGAAAATGCCGTAATTTTTTGAGAAATAATGATATTAAAAAAAAAATGCATGAAATACATAACATATTTTTTCAAAGTAATTTGAAAACAGTTAAAAATGAACTATCAGCAAATTTTTGATATTTTGTGTTCATGCCACATCATTTCTTATTGGCCATAGCAACAAACATAAGAACTGTTTTTTAATGAAAAATGAGTATTTCCGTGGGGAAACATAAAATAAATCAAATTTATAAAAAACCAATGAGTTATTCAGTTTAACTGACTTCTGAATCATACGTACGCTTTTAAAAAACGTATTACAATTAAAACGCTTAATTAACCCATAGTCATGGTTACCTATAGAGTGCGGTATAAATAATCCAACTCTATGTTGGTTACCTCACAAAATATCATGGTTGCCGATGGAAACGCCAAAAATTTTGAGGAAAATACAAAACAAACTCAATGGTTATGGCTACTCCCAAAAATCTCAGGAGGGGTGATATCAGTCAGGGGAAAATTTGTCTTCGCAAGTGTTCCATTATTTTAAAAACTTGAAAAAAAAGCATGGCAATACAACAAGCGGCGAAGTTGGCAGACGACAAAAAGCATTTTTGGCCTGCCATTTTTTTCCTTGTTGTCTTACTAGCCAGACATGTTTCAGATCAGGAATAAGAAAATAAGAATTAAGGATCAACACAGGTAAAGATGTTACAAATGATATTTAATATCTTGGACAAACAGAGGTTTAAACTTTATGCTCAACTTTGATTGAAATGATTACCATGAATATAATTCAGAGTGAGTTTTTGTTTGGATTTCTAGAAAATGTTTTTATAAGCATTGAAAATATACCCCGACATCAATAAGCTTTTTGAATTTTACCAAAAAATTGAGCGATTTGGTGCAGCATCAAAGGTAGAGAATTTCAAAATTTCGAATGAAAAATAAACAATGAATAGTCGTCAGATATATTGAAGTAAATCTCATAAATATAAGCATATACAAATGATGATCATTTACATAATAAAATTGATTGTGTTTATTCTAAAATAGCACACAAGCACACTAACAAACGGGGAGGGTCTGGAGAAGGGATCGCCCTCCCAGGATGAGAAAATTTTGACATATTTATCTAACTCACCAAAATGTTTTAGTTATAGGATCATTTTTAAAGACCAAAAGAATAACATAATGTTAACAATGACTCGCATTTGGAAAAGTGGCTGGTTTTTAGACTGTTTATGTTGACAAATAAAATATAACTTGGTACAATAGAATTGGTGTGACTGGATCATGGGGAGGGTTAGAAAAGGTTCCTCTCCGAGGGTGAGAAATTTGACATTTTTAACAGTTCGAGAAATATAGAACCTTTTGGCGCCAATTTTTTTTTATTACTCTTTCTTGCCAAAATATTGCCACCATACATTAAATACGCATACATTTTAAAGTTGAAGGGGTCTTTCGATAATTAAGTATTTGTGAAATTAATCAAATTATCATGTGGAAAATTATCAAATTGTTTGAATGAAGTCAAGGGAATAATCAATTTCTCTTATCTTCTCCAAGCGGAAAGATTATTCAAGTGCAGGTGCACCATGGCAGAGGGGGCTGGAAGTAACAGCCATACTTTAATATTTTTTTTTTTGATACCCTGTAGGGGTGGGGGTGTTTGTTTCCAACATTTGCATCGTAAATTTAGATGCGCATATTCCCCGTGAAACCAGTTTTGATGGTTTGAAGACTTCAACAAACAAAAATGGCAATATGTTACCTCTGAAGCGGTCACAGAACAAAATGACCACACCCAGCGAAGAAGTGAGGCTTGTATGGTAACAAATAGAAAAATTGGACTGCTCGCGACGCGAGGCGGGCGAGTTTTTAGCCAATTTCGCTCCGTTCACCCGAGCGTAGCGCGCGCCAGGCACTGCTGGTTTTTGGGGCATCGGTGGGTCGCACGGCTGGAAGTTTTAGCGCACAGTTAAAACTATCTGGGCAAGCGACGTGCTCGATTTTTTCACCGCCCAAAACACGCCCGTGTCCGCGCGGTCACACGGGCGCTCGCCGCCCAAAACATAACCTGGTGTCCGGGCAGTCACCGGGCGCTCGCCGCCTGGGTAGATCGAACCTATTCAACGGCAACCAATCGAACGTTTATGTTAAAATGTTACTTGTGTTGTTGTCGGGTTTTATTGGTGGGCATATCAAAATCGATCGACGCGATTAATTCAGCACTCGAATAATCTACTTTTCGAAGAATGGCTGAATAAAAGAATATAGTCTAGGTTCTAAGCCGTTGGCTATTTCGGTTAATTTTCCGACAATGGCAGCGCAATACTCGAATATCGCTCCGAGGCGAGGCGACGACGATTACCCCAAGTGATGGGTTAAATCACCCTTACTACGCCTGCGGAACGGTCGCCGCCCGGTCGCCACCCCAGTCGCTGCTGGGCATAGGTCAGTCACTTGGCGGTGAGTACAAAATGCGTCAACGTCTGGAAACGGCGGCCATACTTGATTGGGTCGTAACCCGGGCGGCCCCCACCAGGGCCACACTGGCATGTTTTTGGGGCAGCAGAGTATAAATCGAGGTCAGGCGCCCGCTGGAAATTTAAACTCCGCACTAAAGCTTAAGGCGCGACCGAGCGCGATGCCCTATAAAACCAAGGCGGTGGCCTGAGCGCTTGCGCTTGTAACCGGGCGAAATTGGCTAAAATCTTTGGCGCCCGGCCGCCGAGCCAGGCCACTTTTTGTATTTGTGACCACAATGTCAGGTCCTCCTCAGCGTGCTTCAGAAAGAGACAGCAGGCTAGATGTTGTAAGCAAAGTTTTTCCTAGCAAGTCCACAATGTCAATTTTTTTAACAGTTTTAAAAATTAAAAAAGCCAAGAAGCAGCTAGAGAAAAACCAATGGATCTGGAGAAAATGCTGTATTGTTAATGCTACAATGGGGCAAACCAACATAAAATAACAACCATTTCCAGGTTGCCGGTGAAAAACATTCCCGGAGGAGCCCAGTCGCCAACCGCCAGTACGCATTTATATCTGCAGGTCCTAGGGCCGATCACAGGAACAAAAAAAACATGAACACCGGCGGGCTACCGAACCGATTTCTTAAGCAATCGTCCCGATGGCTGTGAGAGAGCCGCCAAATCACGCCGATGACCGATGGCCAATGGGAAGACCATCCACAATCGCCTGATGAACCGTGGAAGACCGTCCGGGAACGGTTTAGTCATCGTCGGTTACTGTCCGGTCGCGCCGCGGAGAAACTCTCTCGATGTTTGCCCAAGTTTTGACTTAAATCGATCGGTGACGGACCGGAAATCCGATAGGGCGCGCCCGCCGAGCATCGCTAGGCTTTACAGCCGGCGCTCAAACACCTCCAATAATGCGTCCGGGCGATGCCTAAATCCAGCGAGCGACCGAGCAGGCTATAAATCGGGCGGTCGCCCTTTTAATTGTGACGCGTATAGCTTAAGCGCGTCTATCTCCATAAGACACTGGTTTGCCATTTGATAGCTTTAAGTAATCATTTGACAGATTTTCACGAAGAGAATTGGTATCGAAGGTATCTGTACATGATATCAAAATACGGCCTATGTTTGAGTTCAAAGGAGTCGGTATGTCAAGGGTCAAATAGTTCAATAGGGGTCATAAATAATTAAATGCTGAACTAGCTTTTTAAACGTAGTTTCCATTTGATAACTGAAGTATTTTTTGACGTGGGTTTCATGAATGATTGGTAATAAGGTACATCATTGTAACACAATACATTTTTTTTCTGCAAATGAAGGTCAAACGTTATACGGTCATAACTCATTAAATATATGAAAAATAGCTAACTGGGTATTCAAAAGTGTGATTTCCGATTTGCTTTTCTTTATTAATGTTAAATATATTTTTATGAAATTTTGTTTGAGCAACATGGTATCAAAAAAGCATCCATGTATGATTTTGATTATGGCATGTCATAATGTTAATCGTCATAGCTCATTAAATATGTAAAATAGGGTAATTACAATTCCTGTGTTGATAAGTTTTAGTAATGTTAGAGCAGAGTTTGATCTTGCGAGAATGTTAGGCCCAAAAGGGCAAAGTTCAGCAGTCATCATTGTTTAGCAAATTTGGCCAATTTGCAGGCCAGCGAGGGGATGATACACATTTGTTTATTAACAAAAATACTAAATATTTTTATTAAAAAATTCAATTCCTAACTGCGCCTGTCCCGATATGGCAACAAAAAATGATGTGGGCGAATAACATAAACTATTAAAGAACGTTAATACTCATGTTGTCAATTTGTACTGAAAAGCACTTATCAAATTTAGGCGTTAGCGTTTACAAGATTTTCCTCGCGAGGAAAATATAAATTAGTGTTGCCTCAAAAATTTATTCAAAGCATTTCCATGGCAACCATCATGTTAAGAAGTAACTATGACATGGATAATTAAGTTTAGATTTTAATAGACATTTTAAATGATACATCGTGATCAGAAAGTCCGAAAGTTGATAATTTTTTTGTTTGCAAAGCGTTTCCTTTCCTGTTTTGAAAATAATATTTACATTCGCCATCCTCTAGCCGGCGAGGGGATGATACGCCTTTCTATGTCCTTGCTTTGTTATTTTTTTTTTCAACAAGTTATTTTTTCAAAAATCAAATTCCAAACGTGATAATGCTATGGGTAACAGAAATGATGTGGCATATGAACAATAATATTAGTAAACACTGATAATTCAGTGTAAAATATTCAAGTTTCATGATTTTTGCATGAAAAATAACATATTTTCCCTCAAAAATTAGGGGCTTTTCCATGGCAGACTGTCATATTGGGAGGTAACCATGCCCGTTGGATAATTAAGGTTTTGATGAATCAGACTTCAAAAGGTAGCATCAATAACAAAAAGTCCAGAAAGAATACTAAAATCAAATTTTGTTTTTAAGGGTTTTTTCTAGCAAAATAGCTCATTTTTCCATTAAAAAAACACATTCCTACCATGTCTTGTGCTAATGGCAACAGAATGATGTGGCATGAACATATTTATAGAAAAATTGCTCAGATAGTCATTTTGTTAAACCTGTAATGCAAATAGTACATGTACGTTCATTATCATAATTTCTCAAAGGTTTAGGCGTTCCAATGGCAATCCGTTTGATTAGGAGGTAACCATGGACTATGGATATTAAGGTTTTTAATATAAATCAGAACTTTTAAAAAAAATTAATTAACTCAAGTTTTACATATTTGGTTTTTTTGTAATTTTTTTCGAGAAAATATTCATTTTTTTCAAAATTTAAAAACCAGTTTCTTATGTTGTTGGCTATGGCAAACAGGAAAATGACCGGCATGAACACACTTATCAAAAATTGCTGATAGTCATTTTGTTAATATTAATGCCAAATACTTACAAAAAAATACAATATAGGTCAATGTGTTTTCACGATTTGCGTGAAAATATTAAAAGCATTTCTCCAAAATCTAGGCATTGCGTTTCGCATGCAACGCGTCAATTGGAGGTGAACTATGACCATAAATAATTAAGATTCTGAATATATATCTGTCTTTGGAAGAAGGTCGACGCTACTTGCGTGATCAGAAAAAGTCAAAAAGCTGACTAAGCTAGTGTGTTTCTTTCCCAACTATTCTAGTTAAATTCCCTCATTCAAACGAGGTTGCTAACGTCATTGCTCGCTTGAGGAAGCAGTTCCTTGTATGTGTTGCTATGGCAACAGGAACGATGTGACATGAAGCTACATAAAATTATCAAAAAATGGCCGATATTCGTCTTATGAGCCCTAATGATTATTTTTCCTAAATTTAACATCATATTTTCATAATTTTTTCCTGAAGAATCATCATTAATTTTTCTCCAAAATTCCAGCCGTTTCCATAGCAACGTCATGTTATAGGTAATAATGAACATCCGATGATGGGAAATTTTTACATTCAATCGAAAAAATGTGTTTTTAAAATTGATATATTTTGCCATTTACATCTTGTTTTTAATAAAATTAATGAGAAATACACATTGTTTTAAAGAAAATAGTTCGTTGCCATGGCAACGGGTGAAGACGTCATTTAAACAATGGCAACAAGTGGATTCGTGTTCAGCACACCCAAATAGGGGAAATAGGCACAAAAAATCAAAATCTAACTACAAAACAATTTTAGGACACCCCAATTTGTGACAACGTCGCCGGTCTACTAAATATTGAAGTTTAATATTCCTTCTTGGTGCTAGCAACTTGACACATATCTTAACTCTTACAGGGCCGAAGTCGCAGATCTGCACCGAATAATAACATAAAGTCCATAGCGGTAAATCCTCTGGCACGTTAAGAGTTAAATTGTAATGGTATTCCATAATCAGTTCGCAGTTTTCAAATGGTACATTTTGCAAGCCGCTTTGTTTTATTATTGTCATTAATTATTTGTTGTCGTTATTATTATCATGCATGCATTATAAAAATCTACTCACATCCTTATCACTTTCCATAGCTTAATTGCCACACTCATAAAGCTCAAAATTAGTTTGATTATTTTAATTGAATATTAATTTGTAGAGTTCGCATTGAACAACAAACGATTTTGCCGCCGGGTTTTGCCGCACGCAGCAAAAAATACATTCATAAGCCTTGGTCAACTAGCAGTTGCGACTACCATGCGAATCAAATGAGTCGTACGGGCTCCGCGACCGGTACGCAGTTAACTCGCACGAATTTGTGCTGTACCTGGTCACAC
>JZLH01S0624242.1:4131-16455 GCA_001188425.1 Eucidaris tribuloides | reverse complement strand
GCATAAAATATCTAGGGTCCATGGGCTAACGTGGGATATAGCTGCGGCAATGTATATGGGCCCTTGGCTAATACTTCTGTGTGCCGGCTGCATTGGTTTTCTGCTGCAAAGGCTATAACGGGATAGTTAGTTGAAGCAATCTAACCACTGTTATTAGTGAACAATCCCGGACAGCGTGAAAGTTTCTTATTATCAAGTGCCAGTTGAAATGTTTCAATTTACATTCATTGATTTGTATCTTCCTCGAATTTTACAGTATTAATGGCATTAATGATCTGGATCTCACTTGTTGTTTGCATTTCAAGAATCAATGACTGATTTCGCCGCCTTCACCTTACCGTTCCGAGCGTCGAATATGTGCTTGACCGCGCCAGCAGAGGCAGCGTCGACGGCGAGCGGAATGATCAAACCAGTCCGTCGACGCATGGCCTGGACGACGTTCCAGAGCGATGGTCCCTGTGCGTCGAATGCATCGTGCAGGGAATGCCAGCGCCCGCCGTCCAGGCCTCAGCTTGCCCCGAACATCGCGGCAAGCGAGCCAGTGACTCACACTCGACCAGGTCAGCTCGCCTCTGGATGACCACCGATGACAAGGTGATTAATCAGGTGCCGCAGCCGAAGCCGCCGTGGCCCACCATCCCGACACTTCGCGCTCAGCAAGGCAGCATGATGGACCACAGGCTAGCCAGCCGCTAGAATGATGTAGTCGGTCTGAATGCAGTCACTTGATGACAAAGTGGACATCGCCGTCATCAGCAGGCTGAGCACACCAAGACTGTCCACTGCTCACAGCCAAGCCCAGGTCGCTGAGACTGCCTACAAGCCGTATACCCTAGGGTAGGCCACTGACACCGAAGGCCGTCTATTGCGCCATCCAGACTGACGGTCAAGAATTTTTAACGGCTAAAATGATAATAATTAATAATAATGTGTATTTAATCTAGATTAGTTATTTTCTGGGCCGTGGTTTTATTTGCGGTACAGTGCCTAGCCTATGAAGTAGCAGGCACTAGTCTATTAGTAACAAAGAAGAAAAAGAAGTAGTAGCTAGTATATAGTTGTAGGTACTAGGGGCTATTAGTTTGTATATGGTACGGTAGTAGTAGTAGTAGTAGTAGTAGTCAGTAGTACTGGTATAGTGGTGTAGTGGTAGTAGTGGTGTAGTGGTAGTAGTAGTAGTAGTAGTAGTAGTAGTAGTAGTAGTAGTAGTAGTAGTAGTAGTAGTAGTAGTAGTAGTAGTAGTAGTAGTTGAAGTAGTAGTAGTGGTAATGGTGGTGGTGGCATTATTGTTGATTTGCCATCATTACAGATGTAGAATAGTAATAGTAATACATGTAATAATGAAAGTAGTAGCAGTAGTGGTAGTGGTAGTAATAGTAGTGGTAGTGGTAGTAGTAGTAGTAGTGGTAGTAGTAGTGGTAGTATTAGTAGTAGTAGTAGTAGTAGTAGTAGTAGTAGTAGTAGTAGTAGTAGTAGTAGTAGTAGTAGTAGTAGTGGTAGTAGTAGTAGTAGTAGTAGTAGTAGTAGTAGTAGTAGTGGTAGTAGTAGTAGTAGTAGTAGTAGTAGTGGTAGTAGTAGTAGTAGTAGTGGTAGTAGTAGTAGTAGTAGTAGTAGTAGTAGTGGTAGTAGTATTAGTAGTAGTGGTGGTTGTAGTAGTATCAACAATAGCAGTAGTTGTAATAAAACTGATATCAACAAAAATAGTTGCATTTTCAGTATTTACTTCAAGTGTGTAGATTTAATGTGAATAATTATTTTCATAAATTTAATGTATCAATTGTGTGCAATCATCACTACCACTACCACCACCATTATCCTCATCACTACCACTACCACTACCACCGTCATTATCGTCATCCCCACTAACAACAACATTGCTATAATTCCCGACAACCGTAATAGTTGTAATCTTAATTCTTTCTATTTCAGGTTGATGAATCCAGTGTGGAGGCTTTGCGATCAAAGCTAAAACAGACGGAAGAACAGTTACAGGTAATAGGACGCAGAGTTAACAGTTTTAACATAACGTGTTGTGTCATAATTTGCATTGCAGTGTATTGTATATTCATAAAACGGATAGTTATTTCAAGGAAACTTATGATTGAAAATATATCATCTTTTTCAAAGTACTGTAAATTGTTCATATTCGCATTACATTTACATTTAGTTGATTTGTTTAACAAATCGACTGAAGTTCGATCTGAGCAACCAACCACTACAAAAAAAAAAAATCAATTTCAGGAGGTTTTATGTGCATCTTATGCAGGTTATATGAATCTGTTCATCTGTAATGTTTTCTTTCATTCATACAATACAAAAATGGACATGTACGATGTAAATTCAAATTTAAATTTTATATTCACAATGCATACCAACAGTAAGCATTACAGTTTTAAGTATGTTGTGGTATTCGTTTCTGAACTTGTAGCTCTTGCTGCGGACGTGCAAGACGGTGACAGGAGCACTTACCCTCACCTCGGCCGAAGATGCGGCCAAAGTGCTCCTGGAGTCTTGGAAGGCCAAAGAGAAGAAGTTTAAGACGATGAAGGGAAAGATGAGGACTATCATCAAGGAGAAGAAGTCCACTGATAGCCAGCTGCAGGTAGGTTTATTTGCCTATACTGTAATCAAACTTTCGTATGCTTGGGGTGGGTCAATTTGTTACGATGTTCATAATTGACGCATCATTCCAAAGGCCAAACCTGCTATCAGCAATACAATAACCGACATCAACCCACATATATGGTAACCACTTAATCATGAGAGAGTTAAGTTGATAGATTAAGGCTCGTTTACACTATGTTCCCGGCGGCCACGGCAACCACGTTTCAGGCCACCGTGGACAAAACGGGATGGACGTGAGACCACGCGGGAGGACGGGCTGGGCAAACGGGACAGTCCATGTTGCCGTTGATGTCGGTCCAGATTTTGTAACCGTCAAAAGAAATGCCATGGTAGTCGTGGTAAGGATGAAAAACCTAGTAGGCCGTAGGAAAACGAAGGGAACGCAATAAAACTCGACAGTACTTTACAGGCCGTAACAGCACTTGGAGGTGGTCCGTAGCGGGTCTATCCGCGTGGTCTCACGTCCATCCCGTTTTGTCCACGGTGGCCTGAAACGTGGTTGCCGTGGCCGCCGGGAACATAGTGTAAACGCGGCTTTAGATAGAGAGACAGACAGCTAGATTGACTGATTGATTGAAATCTAGCATATATAATACTGTACATATACTAAACTGCTCCCTGCTCCTACTACTACTATTACTAGTGCGAATACTATTGTCTACTACTTCATCTTCATCTTCATCATCTTCATCATCAACTTAATCATCAACTACGTCATCATCATCATCTTCTTCATCATCATCTTTATCATCTTCTCATCATCTTCTCCATCTTCTCCATCTTGCAAAAAAATGCAGTTTTTCTCCACTCAATGTTGTGTCATGAAAATACACATTGCGATATCTTTTTTATATTGACTACTGTTAGTCTATTTTTCCTACTCCCCATCCTTACTACCATCCCCTTCTCCCTTTTCTCCCTCCCGTCATCTTCTTCTTCATCATCTTCTTCTTCTTCTTCTTCTTCTTCTTCTTCTTCTTCCTCATCATCATCTTCTTTTTCTTCTAGTGCTGCTGCTAGTACTGCTACTACAACTAATACACCAGCTACCGGTCAAGGCAATGTCTACTTCTAATTTAAAAAAACACACACACACTTTTACCTGTGTGACGATGTTGCTCACATCAGCACTATGTAACATAAGTTTATCAAAACATATTTGAAAAGAAATCAGTTGGTTTTCATCATTATTTCATTTTCATATAACAGCAATTCATGGATGTTGCCAAGGAGGTGAAAAGTGATGAGATCAGCACTGATAATTCGCTGGACGATAACAGTACCTCGGATAATACTCCTGAAAATGCTGCCAACCATCTAAGGCAGGCCTTGAAGAACCTGCGCCGTAGATGCGACCAAGCAAAAAAGCGACAGGAGAATCACAAGGAAGCATGCCGCCAGAAGCTGGAGACGGCAAACTCGAGAATAAAGGTATGATTCTCTCTAAGATCTTTGATATTTGGTAAAGTGTATTGAAACCCAGTCCAAGGCAACAATCTCGACCCTGTTGCCTGAAACTTTCACCAGAGAAAAACTCTGGCTATTAAATCGCAGTTTTCCTACGGTCAAATCAAGGGCATAACACTCTAATATTTAGTTTTCATATTTCACTACTGTAGATACATTTCTCTCTCTGGTTAAAGGTTTTCTTTTACCTTTTTTTTGCAACGGTCCCCGCATTAAGAGAATATACAATAATCGGAGGGCAAACGGTAAAGTTAAAGCAACTTTGAGGAAACCATTTGTGGGAAATTGATTTTTAAAGTTCATCCAATCGTTGCTATAAGCTATTTTGGATACTTTTATCAATTTCTCAGTTTCATAATATCTTGGACGATGTAGGCAAATTTTTTGTGCAATTTGTGTCTCGTAAGCATAACTTGGTTAATTTCGAAAACAAGAGGTCCGGTGAATTTTTACTCATTTTTACTCATTTTGCGCATTTTCCTCGCATCGGTATAATAGTAGAACAATTGAATTTATGCATTGCACTTACTGATTCACTTGTTTCTTATAAGAGTGAAACTCTCTTTCTTAGTGAGCTATAAAATTTGTCCGGAGACTTTATTACATTATACATTTATAAGAATGGAAAGGTTCATAAATAATCATGTTCTGTAGGCCTATCTACCTGAACCACGCCTGAAGCAATATAGTCAGCGAACAACGTGCAGTGAAACATACCAGGGAAATCTTACGTATTTTTCCGTTCTTGTACCTTATTAGGATTTGGCTGCACCTATCAAGGAGATAGTTGGCATCCAGAATAAATGTGGATCCAAAATGTTGGCCAAACGACTAATGACTACATGGAACAAAGCCCGCCAGGAAAAGGACGAACTGAAAGAAAAGTTAAAGGTGCATACAAATATTGAAAATAGATGCGGTAGAAGTAATAGTAGTTGTCGTGTAGTGGTAGTAGAAGTAGCAATAGTAGTAGTTGAAGTAGTAGTCGCGGTTGTATTGGTATGGTAGTAGTAGTAGTAGTAGTAGTAGTAGTAGTAGTAGTAGCAGTAGTAGTAGAAGTAGAAGTAGATAGTAGTATTACCAGTAGTAGTACAGTAGTTGTAGTAGTGTACTAGTTATAGTAGTAGTAGTAGTAGTGGTAGAAGTAGTAGTAGTAGTATATAGTAGTATTACCAGTAGTAGTACAGTAGTTGTAGTAGTGTACTAGTTATAGTAGTAGTAGTAGTAGTAGTAGAAGTAGTAGTAGTATAGTAGCAGTAATAATATAGTTATAATAATAATAGTAAAATTATTACTACCACAACAAATGTAACGCTAGTCTTTGTGAAACTCGCCTGAAGTTCTTATGATTATTTTCATTTAAAGGTAATTGGTACTTTCTTAGAGCAAAAAAAAAATCAGTGTGTGAATATTGAATTCAAGATGAAGGAGTGAATACAAGTACTTTCCACTTTTTACGGAGTGAATATCTGTAAATGTCTTTCATAACTGGGCTTCAGAGTCACGGATTCATACGCCCATGAAAGTTGACTTATTTACAAGAAATCCAGTCGAAAATCAATTTTCCATTCTGAATTCAGTTGTTAATGGGTGAACAAATTCTGTTGTGTTTTGAGAGTTTACGATATTATTATATTTTATAATTATCAGTCTAGATCGTATACATTATCTAGATAATGAAAAAGAAAAAATCTGTTCTAAATATTCTATATTCTATTATGTATTATATTCATATATGTTACGTATAATGTTACATACGATATTAATTATATACTATTGTCAGAATATAAAGTTTGCTTTGTATGTGGTTCTTTTTTGAACGAACAAATTGCTAATCGTTAAATGCACCCCTCTGTTTTGTTAATTTGTTGATTGTTCTTGAATTCTTGACTCGCAGGAATCTAGGGAGGAGATAGACCATCTCAAGTTGCAATCCGAAGTATTGCGAGAAGAGATCGAGGTAAAATATATTACTGTCTCGTCCCTGTACCCAGCATTTTCTACTGAAAATAAAAACACAATCAAAAGCATGTGTAAATTCGATCCAACTTACACTGATTATTACATCCTGTACAAAGTACGCACAAGCAAAGTTGCAAGTGATGGTTTCTATCCAAAGCATTAGATTTGGTCTCATTTCATGTAAATACTGACGCTGAAACTGTCTCTTCTGTATAAGTACTGTAAGTTGCAAAATGACTCATAAACGGATAAATAGATTATATACAGACATGTAGCTGCACGTTTAATCCATATAAACTCCACCCAAACTCATTGTTCACGGAAGCAAAGAACAAATCTTCATGGGGGATCGACCAAGTAGACCGCTTGAAATATCTTGGCTCAATGGCAGGGATGGATGGATACTCTATTCGCCAGATTGAGATAGTTGCTAGATTAGCAATGACAAGAGATACCACCAGCCACCTAATTGGATAGGCTAAAGAGATCAGCCTGAAATAGAAGAAACACTTGGTGAAAACGCTGGTGTGGAGTATATACAGTGTGTCCCAGAAAAAAGGGAACCGGATTTCATCATTATGAATAATTTCTTCAATGAATTAGGTATGATTGTAAAGCTCTGTTCCTCTTCTTTCATTTGATACAGTACTTATTATTAATCGTTCACGCATTATTGAACTAAAACGATGGATATTGGTGCTATCAAAATTTCATTTGCACGCGCATATTCCATATTTGAGTCCATTTTCATGGTAGTAAATGTAATTGTTTTTAAAAAACAAAAGCATGACATGAAAATTCAGAACTTTTTCTTTTATATGACACCTCAGGCGTAAAAAAATGAATTATGTATGCCGGAGAACAAGTAAAACTAAAACATGCCTGTTTTAGCGTGATTTTTAAAATGAATAAATGTTGAGAAACTGGAAGCAAGCAGAACAAAAAGGTTCACGCACGGCTGACTTCACATAATATCTTGCTCGGGACACAAATAGGCTCCGAATCACGTTCGCAGGGTAATTTCTTGGTTGCTGGCTGCCAAATCTAGGAAACAGTGTTACTGAATGCATTTTGGAACATTTCTGAAAACAAGCATCATTTCAAATTGTCTTTTCTCACTGATGCAACGCTTATTTTTCACAAATGCGGTATCATTTAAAAGAAGATAAAATCAGCTTTTCAATGATGCCCTTCAATGTCGAAGATGCTCAGAATACATTCAAGCATGAGAGTTTGAATTTCAAATTTGCTCGTGCAAATGATTTTATGACCCTGTCCCTTCTTATTGTCTTTGCTCAGCCATGCGTGAATGGGAATCTCTGTGACCGGTATTAACCCTAATCAGCCCGGCTTTTTTGAAATTGCACGCCCGGGGGGGGGGGGGGCTAATTTGGCCCCCCTTCAGATCTCGCCGATCGCGCGATCGCCCGTGCGCGGCGAAAATTTGCACGTGCATAGAGCCGTACGTAATCTCCAAGACTGCTATAGTTAAGATTTTGAAAATAATTATTCTTCTGATTTTAAGTAATTAATTATTCACTATTTAGGTATAAAATCATATTTTTGCCTATAACTCCCTTTAAACAGCTCACCAGAATGCTAATTTTGGTGAGTAATGGATTCTTTTTGCAGTTTCATAACAATTTCTGTCAAAAAATATATGGTGCTGAATCAGAATTAAGTTCTTATGTATTTTATTGTTTCATGAAATTCTTATGTATTTCCTTGTTTTTTTCCGACCTTTTGTTTTTTATTTGTTTTTTCGATGAAATTTTCTGCGGGACACTTGCGATCATAAACAGCATAAATTAGTTAATTTCAATCAGTAAAAGTAAAAATATGATCATAATTTATGAATTTGGGCGTGAAAACACAATTGCATTGCAATAACACACGATTTCATGTTTTTGAGCGATTTTGGTGTGACATGCAAGCTACGAAAAGTTGGCGTAACTTCCGGAACTGCAGTAACCCCGACGTCCGCGAATTTGGTTCTCAAAGTATGCGCAACACCTGAAAGTAAAAAGTCAGCGAGCGAAAGCGGTCAAAAAAATTTTCGCGCGGCGGAATGGTCGCGAACTTTGTGAGGAGGGGGGGCGGCTATTTTAGCCCCCCCCCCCCGGGCCAGATATGGGGTTAATGAAAGAAGAGAAAATATGCTTTCCAACCATTTACAACTTGTTTTTCATATTTGTTTTTAAGATATTGAAATATCTTCATCAATCTCGGTTTCCTTTTTTCTGGGACACACTGTATAGCCCTCTGGTGTAGAAAGTTGAACATTAAAACAGGGTGACAAGAAGAGGATTGAGTCAATTGAGCTGTGGATACGGCGCAGAATGCTGCAGGTTAGCTGGAAAGATAAAAAGACAAATGCATGGATTCAACCGACTGAGGAAGAAAAAATATGTATGAACATGGTCATTGGAAACGACGTTCAGACCTTTGGTTAAAATTCAAATAATCATGTTCTGTTGCACGTAGGCCTACAGGACGAGTTTTCGGAAGGAACTTATTTTCAAATTGCTTTTAAAAGTAGCATGTTTGATAACGAACTTTTCGATCTACAACTCATTAGGTTATCACGCAGATATGAACAAATTACAAGAAGAACCAACTATTTATAATGAAAGCTAAAGTAGACCTCCATTGTTAATCCAAAGACCTCTTTAGTGTAGACAAAAAATAGTTTGTCCTAGCATTGCGACTGTTGGACAATGGAGGTCTACTTTAGCTTTCATTTTAAATACAGAACTTTGGTTCTTCTTGTAATTTGTTCATATCTGTGTGATAACCTGAAGAGTTGCAGATCGAAAAGCTTCGTTATCAAACATGCTACTTTTAAAGCAATTTGAAAATTTTGTTGTACCAATAAATTGTTCGTTAAGGAGCTAATTGTAGCTACTGGTAGAGTAGAGCAATTTTTACTCCTACAATGTAAAGTTTGGATGAATATAAATATCTATACTAGCGACAGTGTATTTTTCGATTCAGCCTATAAATCAATTGATCGCTTTTACGTCTTCATCTGTCCGCCCTTGCTTGCTTTCCGATCAGGAATTCATGGGCGTCACTCAGGATATCACCGGTATTTCAACAGATTGCACCACCGTAGAGCTCGCGCCCATTGAACTCCGGGAAGCCTGGACTGAGTTGAAAGTTAAATTTAGCAGGGCAAAGCAACGTCACAAGGAGGAAATAGACCACTATATGAGCGAAATCAGGGCTGCAAAGATGAGGATTAAGGTACTGTTGAAAAAAAGGATAACTTGTGAATGTAATGTATTCCACACCGCTTCCACAACTCGGTTATGGCCTTGAAGCCAATTGCTGTAACTTTTCACCTCACCAGAGTCACGATGAAAGAATAGTTAAGAAGAAATTGCTTATTTCCAAAACGATTTCTTTCTTGCTTCTAGCTGTTACTTTTTTAGAACAATTACAGTCTAAACAGATTAGACACTGTTGAACATTGTAGAATATTAATTCAAAACATACTGTGAAACATAATTATCTCAGCTACATAATAGTGCTTGAATGAATAAATAAACACCAAAGAATACAGAACATTGGAAAGTTATGCTACGAGATTGGTATGGATAAACGTCACACGCCGAATTATGCCTCTGATTTTTTGGTACATATACATTTGGAAAAATTGACTCTAATTATTTGATCAATTTGTTTCTTTACGCACCACATGTATCATAAAGTAAATAGCATTTAAATACAGACAATATTCCAACATATAACATGACTTAGGACACGATGTGGAATGGATTTACTTGTGTCTCTTCTACTTCATGGAATAGGAAATGGACACAGAGATTGAAATGATGAGAGCATCAACAGCGGCTGTAGAGACATCTAGGAAGAAGGTAACAAGGAGGCGTGGATGTTTTAACATCTTGATGTGCTGCAGAAACAACAGGGAGGAGCCTAATCCATACGTGGTAAATATTCTTTATTATACCATTACTTTGTGTCTGTGTCATCGCCGAGACATACACCATAACATAACTACGGTACCATAGATCTAATTAATGATATAACGTACGGTAGTTAGATCTAAGTAACGTAACTTAGACCCTATCTTATCTAACTTCACCGGTACGGTACCGTACCGTACCGTACCGGTACGGCGGTGTAATGTTCATACTGACAGCGCTCGTAGAACAGTGCACTTACGCTCGTCTATCGTCGGCGTCCAGCCAGGCAGGAAATTCATCTTCATTGTATCACTCAGTGGCAAAATTACTGATCTAACAGTTTTCTGCTTCAACTAGACCCCTATTTAGACCTAACTTCACAGCGCTATAGTTTCCAAAATGCGTCGAGTAAGATCACCGTAGTACTGCAGCGCTTGCAAGCGCGTCACGTCAGCGGCGGGCAAAGATCAGTTAACTTATGGCAAGCTAATCGTGCTAAACTGACGGTACAGTATTGTTTTCCCAGCTAAAGGAATTTTGCAGGCAGAGGTATAGGCCTAAGGATGCTCACATTAGTAATTCAAAGTGCCTCTAGATGTCTGATATGTGGATATAATAATAATATGGACTGCTCTTATCTTTCGCCTAGATATGACATTTATTGCCATCACTAGAATCATATCACCACTCGTTCTTCGACTCGGGCCAGATATGATCTAGTTCACGGCAATTATAATATGTCGTACGCCCTCAAGGCCAGCCTATATTATATATATACGCATTACTTTGTGTCTGTGTCTGTTGCGAGTAGAAACAACGACATCATCATCTGCATCAATTAAAATTATCCTTTTTAATGTGATATGTCTGAAACTCGTTTTGTGGAACTTGAATAATAACATAAAACATATAAGGGCCATTCCGTGTTAAAAAAAATGGCCATTTTCACAACATTTTTCAATCTGCAGTTCTGACCCCCATCCCCACCCCCACCTCCACCCTTCCCCACCCCCCGAAAAAAAATGATTTGGCTCATTACGTCACTGAAGATGTCAAACCATTATGTCCCGATTTACGAGTATTAATGTCATGTTTTACGTCTAGATGGAGGATTAGGAGCCGGCCAGGATGCCGAAGGAAAGCCCGCGAAATGTGAACATCAGGCATGACTTCAAAGCTCCGGCTGGTTCTCAGCTACCTCGGAGGAATTGGGTGACACTCAATCGGCTGCGAACTGGGGTCGGGAAATTCAACGCTAACATGTACAGATGGGGACTTCGGCAATCACCGGCATGCATCTGTGGTACAGACGAGCAGACGGCAGACCAGGTCATCTACAACTGCCCCGTTCTCCAACTCCCCGACGAGATGACTGATTTGTCAAGCCCAAAGGATGCACAAGTCAACTGGCTTACCCAGCTTCAAGAAATAACTTGATACTACTACCTCATACGAAAGAAAAAAGAAGAGGGTATGATTTTATTTGCAACGCCATTTAAACGAGATTTTGGGGTTGCTTAAAACACATGTATTGGCATGTCGAACTCGTAAATAAACATATTCCCAGTATCACCAACTTAATAAAGAGGAATAAACGTCCGTACCATTATAAGATCACAGCGCCAAAGAATTTATATTCTAAAATAAACATGAACATAGATAAAGTACACTAGTACCAGTGGGTATATCTCAATCTCACATTTTATAGATCGTTGTTTATTTACTGAGGTAACAAAACAACCCCAAAGAATTTACACAATATACATAATACAACCAACATTCATGGCAATCGACAACGGAAATTATGTATGTATATTAGTAAATCATGAAATAAAAAAAGCGGGGTGCCTTGCTGCTAATTATATTCTGCAGGATCAGACAAGTTTGTCTTAAATCTAAAATTAACTGCTGATACCACTGTCGTATACCAGCCATAGGCGTGGTATTCCACCCCTCTGTCTTCTTGTATTTTGCTGCCACATATGCTACCACAACAACCAAGGGGAAGTGCATGCATACAGATATTATGATTTATTCTATGCAGTCCCCTTGCATTGATTGTTAGTATTATATTTTATATTGTTCTACATGTAATTGTGTTATAATTTTTCAAAACGGTCATTTCTTGGAAAATAAATATACATCTACACATAGCCCACATAGTTGAATTCATGCATACATACGTACATGCATACATTATTATTATTATTATTATTATTATTATTATTATTATTATTATTATTATTATTATCATTATTATTATTATTATTATTATTATTATTATTATTATTATTATTATTATTATTATTATTATTACAACATACATAGGCTACTTTAATTA
>JZLH01S0624241.1:0-16336 GCA_001188425.1 Eucidaris tribuloides | reverse complement strand
ACGTACTTAGTTTACTAGACGTCCATCTCTCTGATGGCTATTAAGAAATTACGTAATAAACATGGCGGCGTCATGATCTATTAGAAGTTTTCATTTTACATAGAAAGACGTGTTAACAATTAAGGTGTTGAATAATTCAATGATTACGTCATCGATTTCCAAATATGGAAAATCCTTTCCTATTTGGGAGCCATCACTGATCGATATCGAGTATGACACGCCTCCTTTCAGACTTCGCACTCAACCACGCAAGTCTATGTGATGCCGGTCCAATTTAATTCTCACATGGTATACTAATATTAAATATCACCATCTTTGACCGGAAATAATTGTGCATCATATTGTGTTTTGTTCAAAGCCATTTAGAAAATTTTGTAATTCACTTGGGGGTCTAAATTGTATATAGATCTAGCATCTATATGCAAATTGATATTTTCCAGCAATTACATTAATTTTAATCATATTGAAATTACTACACATTTCCAACTGAATGCAATGAAAGATGTAACTTCTCACAGCAATTACTTTTGTAATTGTTTGTAACTTATCTAACGTTAGATTTAATTGCAAAAAAACTGAATACTAGATTTAAATGTGTTATTTATGAACCACAAATAATAAGCTTAATTTTACACGATGATTAACATGTGTACGTTTTGCACGCATGTAGATCTATATTTTTGATTTTAAATTTTTATTTCATGCTTGGTAAAATTACCAGGCAGTAAATAACCACCAAGGCCAGGGGAAGACCGCAGTTGTAAAATAAATGTAAAGTTCAACAATTTACGCTCTATATTTCATAATCTTTTCTCCACAGAAGTCCAACTCATCGACAATTGAATTGAGTCAATATTAAAGAAAAAAATACATTGGATCTAACGACCTTAGAATAAGGGGGGATGCAGATTTAAAAACACTGTCTTCAAGGAAGAAAAAAAAATACATTGGATCTAACGACTTAGAATAAGGGGGGATGCAGATTTAAAACATCTTGATCTTCTGGAAGAAAAAAAAATACATTGGATCTAACGACTTAGAATAAGGGGATGCAGATTTAAAACACTTGTTCTTCAGGAGGTTAAGGTCCGATGGACTAGATAGAAAGTCAATAATTATTGTGGACAGATATTTGCAGGTACCTGTGCAGTCAAGAGGAGATAGCCTGGCAAAATTTATGTAGATCTAACTTAGAGATCGTTTAATAATACCTGAAAAATGTTGACCAACTCGATACACAGACTTGTCAAGCTTAGCCTTTAGGTCTACGTTAGGCCGTAGTCGCTTCCTTAATCCCGACGGGGATAGCTCCTACCCTAAATAAATTGAAGCGTTCAGAAACAAGACTAAAAAACTAGGCTAAGTGCAGGCTTCGTGATCGAACTCCCAGACTATGAATAATGTGCCCTGCTACCGCTCACGGTATCGCTAGCTTAATCCCAGCAGCATATCTGGAATCCCAACCAGTCACAACGTGTAACTGAATGCTTCAACTGTGTATCAATTTTATTTTTTTTAACTTTTTTATGCATTACTCGTACATCTTGACAGATATTTTAAAGTTAGATCTAACCTAATGTTAGATACTATTGCTGTAAAATATCTGTCAAGATCGTATGACGGTAATAGAGCAATGGTGTCTGTCGTTTTTCGGGACCCTCATTTAACAGTACCGTAAGGAGTACTGGCATTAAGTGAGGGTCCCGAAGAAAACGACAGACACCGTCGGTCTAGTACGGTAACGTAAATGCCTGAAAAACGTAAAAAAAACTAATTAGATACACAGTTTCGAAGCTTTAAACCAGACCTGTCAAGTAGACCGATACTCTAATGAGTAAACGTTAAATTCTTACTAGAGTCTAGTCCCAGGAATCAAAGAAAGTCCTAGCCTAATCTTAAGCGTAACGGCTTAACGTAAGATTTACAGGTTATTACACTCTAACGTTAGTTTTAGACTCAGAGATTACGATCAGCGAACTAACTAGTTAAAGTATTAGTAAGTTACGAGGATCTAAGTTAGCTTGTTGCAGACTGTCTGACACAAAACACTAATTTTGTGTATGAAAAAGACCCTAGCCTAACGTTAGATAATATACCCCTGATCTAAGTAGGTATAGATAGTCCCCTGAACCGTTACTCTACTCAACTAGGGTCTACCCCCAAGAAAATCGTTCCGTTTCCAGAAATCCCTAACCTGTTACTTTAAACACGAACCAAACTAACGTTTAGTGGAAGGTCTAACGTTAAGTTAACATAACGTGTTCTAACTGTCTAAGCCTAGATTTTAATTACTAGGCTAAGCCCTGACTGCCTCTGCTCTGAAAGGGGCCGGGTTTCGACCGTGAGTCAGATATCTTGTCAATCCGTCCAAATTCTATAGCGAACATAGTAAGTAAATCTCTTTAGACTTATCCTTTGATTCTGTTGAACAAGCTGTTTTTATAGACGATCAATCCCGGGCGTCATCCATCGACATCAGAGCTCCAAACGATTGATCGCCATGTTTGCCTAGTACTTTTGTTTTCTACCTGTGTTTATCTTGGTCTCGTAATTGCAGGACGTCTCCTTTTCAACATAACAGGGGCTATCTACAGCACTTTTTTCAAAAATATCCTGTCGTTTCATGGCAAAAGGATGTATCTTATAGATACGCCCCAATCCAGCCGCTGCTGAGCTCAATGATTTTCGGTAAAAAGATGTATCTGCTAGATACACCTTTTTGCCAACAAAATGATTGAGCACAGTCAGCTTCGTAACATGGCAAAAGGGTGTATCTGCCACATACGTGATATGCGCGCCGCGAAAGTCCAAGACCCATTTATGGCAAAAAGATGTATCTGTCAGATTCATCCTTTGGCCAAGTTTTTGCATGAGTAGGTCATGAACATTTCGTGGTGTATGTTATAGATACTGCTTTTTGCTAACATGGTCAAGGTTTGCGCTAGCGCATTTCAATACTAACCGTGCGCAGAATGCATGCCACATGTGTCATGCGTTGCATCACGCGAGCGTGAATCATTGTTTACTTTAGGTTGCAAACCATTGCCAGATCCAGCTGGAGAAGAACTCCAACAAATATTTACATGTAGGCCTATTTGAAAGGTAAGTTTTACTGATTTTTACTGTTACTATGAGGGTCTAGAAAAACTATGTAAACTGTGTTCAGCTGTTACAGTCTAAGGTATTGCAGACCTTGGGCCTGGCAGAATGTTTGTGTACGTTATGTTAATTATCTACGCCCCGAGTCTACGGGCCTACGTTACAAAGCGTCAACGACAACTTCGGCCTACGTACTGTACGCGACGACGTACTCGCCGGCCGGTACTACATGGTCTACGGACACGTACGCTCGTTAGATTGTTTAGAGGTTTATGTGGGACATCAGTTGCTTACTGCTTCGTCACAAACGCGATAATGTTAACAAAAATTGGCAGTGCAATATTTTCATCTTGACTTATCTTGGGTGTTTCACAACATGACTTGCATTTTCACAGCAAATTTAGACAACATTAGAAGAGTTTTAAAGGCAAACGACCAGCGATGCGCAAGCAAGCACAAGCAGCTTAAAAATGTGCATTCAATATAAATTGCGCTGATCTGAATAATGCAAGGATTGCCGTGATCAAAAAATATTCCACGGTGTGTCAAATAGGTCTATAAAACGAACTTCGTTTACAGCCATGGGTTCGTGAGCCGCTTTTCGCATAGCTGGCATGTAGGCCCTAATGCTAATTTGTAAATGAAAAATATCACAATTTGGGGCCTATTTCATAGTGCATTTCCGTTCTCTTTGTTTTATCTGTAGTCCAGTCAAAATATGAAAAAAAGTGGGTCAACCCAAAACAAATTGCAACAGAAACGAAACCACTTGCACTTAACCTGGAAGAGCTACCAAAACAACATATTAAAAGTACCCGAAAATCCGAGTGGTGGATCAGTGCCTAATTTGCATAAATTCAAAATGGCCGCCTTGTGACCTATTTTTGCCCATATCTTGCCACATGGGAACCACAGAAAGTAAATTCTGGTGTCTACACCTATGTTTCTAAAGTCAGGGAATGCAAATATTATATAATTATAAACTTTCAAACACTTTGACATACATAATTTGCATAAATTTGCATATAAATGAATTCAAAATGGCCACCATGTAACCCATTGAAGCTTATGTTTTGCATAATAATCATGTATAAGTACATGTACACGTCTAAGATGATGTTTTTGAGAGGAAAGAACAAATTGTATGATTATTGACAAATTTTCAGTCGTTTTCCCTACATGTAGACTTAATTTGCATAAACATGCATATGAATTATGTATTCAAAATGGCTGACATCTAACCTATTTATCTCGGTACATAATACCCGTAGAAAGTAAATTCTGGTGTCTATGCCCATGTTTGTTAGGTCAAGGAATACTATTATATCAGTAGTAAATTTTCAGCATCGTAATATACATAATTTGCATAAAATTTGCATAAATTTGCATGTAAATGAAATCTAAATTATACCTCAGCAGAAAGATCTGAGATCAGACTCTGATCTTTCAGCTGAGGTATAATTTAGATTACTTTAACACCTTATTAACGCTTTGGATGCTCTGCTGTAAAATGTAATCGAAAATCTCGCCACCCCCCCCCCCCACTTGAGATTTTTCAATTATTAATTAAAACAAAACGAAACACATTAAGAATCTGTTATTGGTGTGATATGACCTTTGGGCATAAAGCTTTCAAATAACAAAACTACGCCGAAACTTAACTTCCGCTTTAACATAATAATCATGTCTAAGATGTACAGATTGTATGATTGCTGACAATTTTCCAGTCGTTGTCCCTACATGTTCACATAATTTGCATAAACATACATATGAATTATATATTCAAAATGGCTGACATCTAACATAGTTATGACGTTATCTCGGAGCATGAAACCCATAGAAAGTAAATTCTGGTGTCTATACCCATGTTTGTTAGGTCAAGGAATACTATTCTGATATCAGTAGTAACTTTTTAGCATTCTCATATCCATAACTTGCATAGATTTGCATATAAATCCATACAAAATGGCCACCATGTGGTCTGCCATATGCCCATATCTTCGTATACATGTATTACATTTTATGACATGTCCTCTGTCATATCAATTATCCTCGTATCCCCCACGCCAGGATTCTCTCCTTCTCTTTCCCTTTGCAGTCCCCATTTCTTTGAAGTGTCGAGCCTAAGTATAACTACATTTGCTACCTCTATACCTTGCTATAGCCCCATCTACCATTTACATACATGCACTCTGTTTTGTCCAGCTGTCAACCCTACTCCCCTCTAGAGCATACCCCAAGCTTTCTAAGATTTCCTCAAGCCGCTCCCTGCTCTCATAGCATATTACAATGTCATTTGTGAACATCATGGACTGCGGGGAGTCGGGGACTCCATCTCACCTTATCTGTCAGCCTGTCCATCACCATTGGAAAGAAGAAAGAACTAATTAACGCCGTACCCAAGTGCATTCCAACTCTCGTTTTGAACCGTTCGTTAACACCCACTGCACACCTCACGACTGTCTTGCATGTTGCATTACCCGCCTGCACTATCAAATGCTTCTCTACTACCCCTGGTTCTCTCCTGCAAAACCACAATTCCTCGCTTGGCACCCTATCATGCCCTTTTTGAGATGCACAAGCACACAATGCAGCTCTTTTTGCCCCTCTCTATAAATCTTCGATGCAAATGTTGCATCCGTAGTGCTTCTACCTGGCATGAAACCTTGTTACAAATTAACACTTATTTGTCACTCTAGCTTCCACAACTCAACTCTTTCCAAAAGTATGACTCATCAACTATATTTCTCTATAATTACTACAACTCTGCACATCACATTTATTCTTTTAGATTGGTACAAACATGCTTTTCCACCAGTCATCACAAATTCTTTCAGTATTCATTCAAGATACCATTGCACAGCTTTGTCAGGAACCCCACTCCCATTACCCAAACACTTCCATGCTTCCACTTGTAAAGTATATCGTCCGGATGAACTGCCTATCCATTGTTCATTCTATTCATTGCCGATATCACTTCTTCCTTACCGATATCTTGTACTTCCTCATTCCCTTTGTAGCATTCCCTCTCTCTCATTTTCTTCATTCATCTTTTTTCTTAATTAATTCTTGGCATCTTTTCGCTCTACATCAGTCAAAATATTTTGCTTTCATCCTCTATTAAGCCACCTGCAACCTGTCTTCAATCCCCATCCCCTCTCACTGTCTAACTAATCAAAATAATCCTTTTCCCTACTTTGTGTCAAATTTCTCACAATAAATCATCATATGCCTCACTCTTGGCCTTTGTCACTGCTTTCTTCAATTCACGACACATGTCGTAATACTCTTGTTTATTTTCATCATACCTCTGCTCATCCCGCTTCTTCTTTGCCCATCTCTTCTGCATTATGGTGTCCTGTTCGTCTTCATTCCACCATCATCTCTCTTTCTACCCCTCCTCCTTCCAGATGATACCTTAATAAGACTTTCTTCATTATCTCTTAACAACTTCAGCTACATGAATCCATTCTTTTCCATTAAATTTCCTTGCCCACCTTCGATCGGAACTGTGCCCAACTTTCTTCCTCCTTTAGTTTCTACCATTTTTTTTCAACCATCGGTGGCTTTCACTGTTTCTCTGAGAATTTCAAGCTCGCCTTACATACCACCACTCGATCTTGTCTTGCTACACGCTCTGCTGCAATCACCTTACAACTGAGAATCTCTCTCAAGTCACATCTTATACATAGGTCCTCTTGCGTATAGATACCTCCACTCTTACTGCATGTGATCCTCCCTCTTTCTCAAAAAGGTATTCGTCACTACCATCATTATTCTTTTCAAAAAGTCCTGTATTATCTGCCCTTTTTAATTTTTCTCTTTCGAAACATAACTTCCCATTATATCATCATTCCCTCACAAACATGCCCATTCAAATCTCCTATCACTACTCTCTTTTCCTGATGTACCCTCCCTACCTATTCATCCATCTTGCCACACATTCCCGCATCCTATTTTTGGTTCGTAAGAGCTTATAACATTTACAACTGTTCCCGAAATCTCCATATCCAGACTCATTATCCTAACTCCATTTTCACTTCCAGTACATTACTAATATAACACACTTTAACAATCATGCCCACACCATTTCTTTTTGCATAAAAAGCACAACTAATATTCTAAAGCTTGAATTTATAAAGAAAATATAAGCTTAAGTATGATACATGGTAGTCATGCC
Source organism: Eucidaris tribuloides (assembly GCA_001188425.1). Classification (NCBI taxonomy): domain Eukaryota; kingdom Metazoa; phylum Echinodermata; class Echinoidea; order Cidaroida; family Cidaridae; genus Eucidaris; species Eucidaris tribuloides. The sequence continues at coordinate 9,057 of JZLH01S0624241.1, read as the reverse complement.
ATACATTTACGTACAAATTCATGCAAGTTTTTTTTTCAGCGTCTTATATTCCTGAAAGTTACATAGTAATAACTCTTACAAGGAAACATTACAGAAACCATGATAACCATCTACAAATGTAATATACAGAGATGTGGACTGGCACGCCAAATAGTGGCCATTTTGCATGGATTTATATGCAAATTATGTATATTAGAATGTTGAAAACTTACTACTGATATCATAATTGTATTCCTTGACCTAACAAACATGGGTATAGACACCAGAATTTACTTTCTATGGGTTTTATGTCCCGAGATATGGTCATAAATAGGTTAGATGTCGGCCATTTTGAATACATAATTCATATGCATGTTTATGCAAATTAGATGTACATATAGGGAAAACGACTGGAAAATTGTCAATAATCATGCAATCTGTTCTTTCCTCTCAAAAACATCATCTTAGACATGTACATGTACTTATACATGATTACTATGCTAAACATAAGCTTCAATGGGTTACATGGCGGCCATTTTGAATTCATTTATATGCATATTTATGCAAATTATGTATGTCAGAGTGTTTGAAAGTTTATAATTATATAATATTTGCATTCCCTGACCTTAGAAACATGGGTATAGACACCAGAATTTACTTTCTGTGGTTCCCATGCGGCAAGATATAGGCAAAAATAGGCCACAAGGCGGCCATTTTGAATTTATGCAAATTAGGCTTGATCCACCACTCGGATTTTCGGGTACTTTTAATATGTCGTTTTGGTAGCTCTTCCAGGTTAAATGCAAGTGGTTTCGTTTCTGTTGCAATTTGTTTTGGGTTATTTCATAATTTGACTGGACTAGAAGAAGAAGAAGAAGAAGAAGACGACGACGAAGGAGAAGTAGTAGGAGAAAAGAAAAAAGGAAAAAGAAAAGAAGAAGAAAAAAGGAAAAACGACGATGGAAAAAAATGAACAGAAGAAGACTAAGACGAAAAGGAGGAAGAAAAAGAAGAAGGAAAAGACAAGAAAAGAAGAAGAAAAAGAGGAAGAAAAGGAAGAAGGAAAAAAGAAGAAGAAGAAAAAGAAGAAGAAAAGAAGTACAAGAAAAGGAAAAGAAGAAGACGAAGAAGAAAAAGAGGAAGAAAAATATAGGAAAAATAGAAGAAGACAGAAGAAGAAAAAAAACGAAGAAGAAGAAAAAAAAGACGAAGAAGAAAAGAAGAAGAAAATTTAAAAGAAGAAGACGAAGAAGAAAAAGAGGAAGAAAAACAGAGGGGAAAAAGAAGAAGACAGAAGAAGAAAAAACGAAGAAGAAGAAAAAAGAAAAGAAGAAGACAGAAGAAAAAAAAGCAGAACAATAACAACAACAAGAAGAAGAAAAAAGATAAGACGGAGAAGAAGAAAATGAACAGAAGAAGACGAAGAAGAGAAAGAGGAAGAAAAAGGAGAAGAGAAGGAAAAGAAAAGAAGAAAAAGAGGAAGAAGAAAAAGAATAGAAAAGAAGAAGAAAAGAAAAAGAAGAAGCAGAAGAAGAAAAAGGGGAAGAAAATGAAAAAGAAAAGAAAAAAAAAAGAAGAAAAAAAGAGAACCACACGATGGTGATGATAAAAAGAAGTCTTTCATGATCATGAAGAATTTTGGAAGGTTAGTATTGATTCGACATATCTAACCAGACACATAAGTGGCAATCTTAACTATCTCTTGCTCCTGCTCCTGTGACTGCTACACTAGCCCAAGTGTAGTTTAAAGACACTATATAACATTGTGGAAGACCCATTTAAAAAATGTCATACTTTGCTGTCTGACATATCTGATAGTGTTTGAATGAACAAATAAACACCCTAGAACAGACAGTTATGCCGTCACCCGTAAAATATGTACAGATATAAAATAGTATAGGAATTATTCTCAGCCGATGTAAATTCCGCAAATTAGCAGTCGATGGGTGAAAACTGAAATGGTCTCCCAATGATTTTTACTTTTTTTTTAAAGCACTTTATAGCACAGGGAATCATGTAGCTCACTTAAAAAAAATGAAAATATTGTTATATGATGCCTTTAAGTCGATCAGACAATGTTTTCCTCAATCTTTCTATTGTCACCCCAGACATCAAGAAACAACATCGAACCTATTTAGAACCATTAAAGTAACAAATAACGAAGTTAAAAATATCAGATAAAATGTAGCGGTATGTACCCTTCCTGGCGGAGGACTTCGGGGACTTCCGGTACAAGGTACAAGGTACAAGGTACATAACCTATGGGAAACTAGGAGAGTTTCAGAATCAGCATTTTAAGGGCATATAACTGTATCTAAATAAAGTATAATTTCGATTTTGCTTTTACCATTTACAAAAACTTTACTTTGGGTTTTGAAATGTACATATTCACTTTGACCCTTTGGGGCTTGCTTGATATAATAAACGCATTTCCAAATAATACTTATTCAAACACAAATGTTTTATCACGATGATCCCTCTTTACCTTTTGATGGGGTTCTATCTGATTCGACATTTTGAGCCTCGTCTGGAAATGTTGTGATCGGTGATGGCATCATTTCTGTAAGAAATTCAACATTTGAATGAGCTAAGTTATGTCCTAAAATGATGATAATTTGTTGGGGCGGGGTGGAGCCCCCTGAAGCTCATGAGTTCCAAAAATTTGTGAGCCTATTTTGACTTGGCAATATTGTTTTGTGAAATAAACATAACTAAAATCCACCCCGCTTTCAACTTTTTTGCACTTCCCATGGTATATATATTGTTTGTATTAGGAACTGCTGATAGCATGTCCTTTCAAAACATAGTAATAATTTCTGGGAGGTCAGGGGCTCCCCTAAAGCTCATAACTTCCGGCACGGGGGGGGGGGGGAGCACTTTTACGCACCTGACGCACCCTTTCGGCTACGGGCCTGTTACTCAAGTCATATAACCCTTCTATCTGATTTGAAGTCAATGCTTTATGGGCTCTCAATCAAATTTTGTAAGAACGCAGAATAGCGCACACGGAAAAGGTATGTTAAAGGAGGAAGAATTCTTACACATAATTGTCTGATTATGATAAGTGTATCTGCGATATTGCCTCTCATATCGTTGATTCGGAGTAAGTTATAGAAAAAGTTATAGAGGTAATCCCGAGAGCGAGCGGTATTGAAAGTAAAAAATAATTCCTTTGGGGCAAAGGGGAGAAACTGGGTCGTAAAGTCATCTCGTCCTGACTTCTGGCTTAGTGTAAATCAATATAGTTTGTAATGGCTTTTCACAATGAAAATAGAAATAGAATCCTAAATTGTCCGACCAGACGAGAAAGCTTTCTTAAACATAAGTCCTTTCAACAATTTGAACACCCTGATGGGTGAAGTAAGTTGGGTTAACAACAAACATTCTTTCGTGCTTATAAAAGATGATGTACATTTTAACGACTAATAAACAAAGCAATCCTATCAACACTAGAAAATACTCTTCAAAAGATTTAGGAAACGGCCTGCTACAGTAGAATCTATAAACGATAAAATATCTGATCAACTCACTATATTTCTCTGAATAAGAGTGACTTTACCTCATCTGAATGTTTCGTGAAATACACAAAAAGTGCTGATCTGATCGTGGCATCTCTGCCACGATTTATAATGTGAGACTCCCCGAACATTCACATTATTGCATAAACGTGTGTCGCCACTTTGAACAGACGAACAGAAATATAGATCACACAGTTTTCAATAAGTTTTACATCAAAAACCAGGTTTAATTAACATAAAGACTTACATGTACTCTGTTTCAAAAAGTGATTTAAGACCAATGTCTAACTCGGTTCGCCCCAGTTTTTTCTTTCTTTTTTCTCCCTTTTTCTTTTCGTTTTTTTTTGCCGGCCTATATTTGCTGGGGACGTCCCCCCCCTCCTAGTTACCTCACTGCCTCTAACTATTAACAAAAAGGAATGCTCTCTACAAAGTATTAAAAATGCAGCCCACGTGGCACCCCTGATATTAGTTCACGAAAATATTAGACTTGAAAACTGATATTAAAAAATAATAATCCCCGACACCTATTTTCACAAATTACAGACTTGATTTATGTCGAATGCTATCAAATCGCAACGTATAGATACGCACATATGTGTTAAAATTGGAAAACGCTTCAGTTCTTAAGTCAATAATATTCATGTTTAAACACTACACAAAAAATAAGTTCCCCCTTTTTGAAAATTCCATAACTTTTTAACGAAATGGTTTTGAGCAGAATAATTTGGCAGGAGAGTTTCTGCACTCATTGACTAACTTCTGTGTGAAAATGTGATTGATCCGTCATGTCATGCATGAGTGAGCACGTAATAAAGGCAAAAATGTCACATTTCAAAAGTCACAAGGATCATTTTGAGGAATTTGTGATGCAGGATTTTGACAAATTCTGTTTCTGTTGAATTATTAAGCGCTATTTATGTTAATCAGCTATCGTTTGACCCCCTAACAATTCTTTTGGCACTTTTCGTATATTTACGCTTCAGTGAGCTCAATTTAACAATTTCCATCCATTCTCAATTTTGAAATTGTGAAATCCATAAGTTTATTGAAAAAAAAAAATAAATCCGATATTTTTCTCAGCAAAGTGTATCTTTACACGTTGTATGGGCATAAGAGGTTGTAACCATGTGAGGGTTGAGTGAGCACACTTTATAGATAAAGCAAAAAATACCATTATTTACCATTATTTTGGCATAAGAAATGACTCCTGTGACTTTTGAAAAGTGACATTTTTGCCTTTAATTCATGCTCACTCATGCATGGCTTCATGGATTAACCTTATTTTCACACAGAGATTAGTCAAGGAGTGTGGAAATGTTCCTGCTAAGTTATTTTGCCAGAACTTATTTCATTAAAAAGTTATGGTATTTTGAACAAGGGCGAACTTACTTTTTGTGTGGTGTTTATATAAACTATTTATGATACTAACCGACATGATTATCAGCGTGTAGAAGTAGTCCTACTTTTCGCATTGCGTCACGTAGCCTAGTCCGTCGTTCAGGCGTGTCGGAGTAGTTGTTCCTCCATCTCATCAGCATGTCGACAATGGCTTCTCCAATATTATGTGGGTTATTGTATTTGATTTGTTGTAGTTCCGCGTACTCAAATTCCAGCTTCAAACCGAGTTCCATGTAGAGGTTTGGTGGTATGCCCCTAGCGATCTTCAAAATCTCCCTGTCTTGGAGACTGGACGAGGAAGAAACAGGCAAATCTCTATGTGAGGATGGAGAAGAAAGAAATCAGAAACTAACTTTTATAATCTATATAACGCTATATACTATCATAAATCACTAACTATTGAACTGATAATGGTTATGTGTTAATTTCACACAGCGTAGGTATTAAGGGATGATAATCATGATCAGTAATATGTTTTGGGTAAACCCATTTTTAATCCCAGAATCCATCAAAAGGTCTATTGTGTAGGCCTATGTCAAGAACATGCAGCGTAAGGGTTAACATATGATCAGTATTATATTTGGGTCTGGCTTATTAAGTAGAAATATGCTGCGGCCCTAAACACCCATATTAAGTTTTCTTCCCCACTTAGTCGGTAACTGCCATTGTAAATCAGAAACTATTTGGGCAATATAAAAAGACAACACGTAGGCAGCTACAAACGCTGCCGTAAGTAGTACATACTTGAAATACAAGCGATAATTTCGTTATATCTTCAACTTCATGTTAGATGTGTCCATTAAGGAGGGAGAGGAGCTTACAGTCAAGGTTAGTTTAGACGTGGACAGAAAACCCTGAAAATTCCATAAAATTATTGATTGATACACAGCAATACTATTTTGTTGGTTAATAGCCATAGTACATTTCGGCTAATAATTTTAAAACATCTTTACTTCTGCGAGTAAAACCAATCAACTGACTAACAGCACGATTAAACTGTATATCTAATCTTGACGCGAAATCACAACACATTTTCCCCATATCTTATGTGCAAATGCAGAAGGAGAAAATGAAATCAGATCATCTGTATATGCAATAGTACCCCTAAATGTACTACCAATAAAACAACCTCCGCAATTTCCTTTCAAAAGCATATAAAACACACGAAAAAGACAATGTTTTATTTGTAGTCTAGATATATTGTTACGTTTAATGACAGAATGACTGTGGTAGGTTTGGTTTTCTAGGATGTTCATTTGGCACTTCAAACACAAAATATCGAATTTTAGTGATTCTTAAGTTGAACCATATCCTCCATGTCAAATAGTGTCTTAAAGGTCTCTCCATAATTATTGTGACGTCTACACATAAAGTGAAAATTTATGACAACAATAAAAAAGGTGAGCTCTTAAATAGATATATTTATGCCGGAATAATTAAAATAACAACGAGTACACCTTAAAAACTGAGATGCAAATATTTAGAGCTGGACTAAATCTAAATCTAGTCCGTGTCAAGAATCTGTGAATGTAATCAACATCTAGAAACTTATTATCGCCATGTTCTTCTCTTTCAGTTATGCAAAATGATTGTGGAAATTCACCAAAAGATGGCGATCTAGTTTTTGACCAAAAAAATAAAAAAAATAGTAGTACTCATTGGCAAGCTCTACAAATTACTAAAAACAATTTTTTTTTGTAAACAGCATTGATATCACAAGAATAATATTTACAATACCTCCCTGTAATATAGAAAAAAAACATTTAAATTCGAATTTCTTTTTACTTCATTGTTACCTCAATGCATACATCGATGCCTTGAGAGAAAACGTTTTCAGTTAAACATAATACATTATTCTTGTTAATTGTTAATTTCACAGTCGGCCAGCCTGATTGGCTATTAGTTTGCAATGAGCTTAATAATAAAAAAACATTTATATTGCGAAAATTCTGCGTGAATGTATGTAAATATGCATTACAATTATTCATATTATATATGCTGCGTTATATGTTATACGAAATATGTAATACATGTATACACTAAAATTTATTACACTGCTGTCTTGAGTAAGATATACCTATTCAATGTTTCAAGTGACTGAAGTTTACGCAAACCAAATAAGTCAGGTTCAGCAGTTAAATGGCTTTTCGCGGAGAGAAGGATAGACTTTTTTGTTAATATAATTATCCCGCCCCCCCGATGTTGTAACATTGTACAACATTATCCGAAAATTGTATAGAAATGGCTTAATCCACGTTGTTTAATCCAGAAGGAAATTATTGATTTAACTTAAACTGTGTCACTTATGCCATTATTTTAAGCCGTTAATTGACATTTTAACAGGAAATCATACAACAGGATTTGAATACCATTTCCCGTATAAAAAAGGATGTCAGGTAATTTAGTTGAAAATAAAATAAATGAAAGATAAATTATTTGACATCGTCTTATCAATTTACAATAATTTTCTTGTGAATAAATGTGCATTTAAATTGGAAAATGTAAGTTGGTGCTTGACTTACTCTTCAGGAAATGCCTCCGCCATTGTTTTCCTTTAGATACCGCCTTCTGGTGATTAATCTGTATTAACAAAAACATGCAATAACATTTATCAGGAAACAGTTCCATAACAAGTACATTTCATTGATTGGGAGTCAAAGTTAATACAAGTTACATGCATCACAAAAAACCTACACCTATCTATCAGTGAGATATTGCGACCTGTGTGTGGGTGTTTATAGTTCAATTCAAATGGGGCTATGAACCCCCCCCCCCCACCTCGGTCGTTCGGGTAGTAATGCAAAAAATATGTAGGGCCGAATAAAAGGGTTTGGAAGTTTAGACAATATGAAATAAAACATGGATACCAAGGAAAATTACAATTTTCTCTTGTAAAAGTATGAAATATAGAATTACAAAACAATCCCAAATGAATATTTTAGTTGTGTTCAACATCCACATGGTGATTTTGATAACAGTGAAAAGCCTTTTGGTGAAATGATTCTATATATAGGAATATAACCTCAGTAATTTATTTCTCTATCGTACTAGTACTTCTTACACAAAGGCACAGAACTATGATTTGGTTTGGACTCGGAGATTGTAACATGATTTGTCATATTATAAAACCGTTTAACTTATTATACTTTAACACTACTAGTAGATGACTTGTCTAATTATTAAGTAGAGTTGACAAGCCCGTATGCTTGCTTTCTATGGATTGGTGGGTGCTTATGGTTGAAAAATAAATCACAAAATGGCAACATTTAGTTTCTTTTCATTGGTTATTGACACGATGTCAACTTATATTATTTATGGAAGCAATACAGATGCAAATTTGAATAGTTTCAGCAGTATAACTTGAAATAATGTTTTCTCTATATTCTCCATGTATACTGTTAACTGGAAACAAATATATATATACATGTATAAAAGGAAAATGACTTCAAAATAAACTGAAAATCCCTAGTTGCTCATACCACCGTTTAAACTATACGCTTACAATAATTATGTCTTGAGATCAGGCGTAACATGACCTGTACATCACCACAGATCTGAAATAAATGGCGTCCCGTTAAAGAAAAATAATGAGTTTACTTTATGCTTGTCATAATGCATGGATTAATATAAACCAAGTTTATCATTCAATCATTCAGTTTTCTATCACCAGCGGTATATAATAATAGTAAACACACACATCCACACATACACGTCGCAATACACACAAAATCTAAACTAAGTTGATAATTGAATCATTTATTTATCATCAGCCGTACATAACAATAAACACAAATACAAACACATACATACACACCCACACCCACAAACAAAAATACACAAACACACACACACATACACACTCAAAATACACCGAGTATTCAAACAGAAAAAACAAGCATATCAAGTACACACTTAGGTAAATTATATTACGTACTCAAGAATATCATATTCCTCATAAAATCACAGTTGAAATGATATGATATGTACAGTGTATCGTTTGAATGATAACTACATATACCATTGACATGATTGAGGTGAATAAAAAGAGAATATATTTTAAATGAATACTTACGTTAAAATCGAATTATACCCGCAAACAGCGGTTTGATTATTTAATAAAATTCAGTCCTGAAACTTCTAGTCCAAGAGATAGCCAGAA
>JZLH01S0624213.1:6696-24826 GCA_001188425.1 Eucidaris tribuloides | reverse complement strand
AATTCAACCTCCTCCAATAACTGAGTTACCCCGACCCCCCCACAAACAAAATCAATATATAAAACATACAAGAGACAGAAGAAGATTGAATAAAGCCCCCCCCCCAAAAAAAAGTAAGAAAAAAAAGAAAGAAAGAAAATTGATCAAAATTAATCATTTAGTATCTTGTATTTGCAAGTCAGTGAGCGACATCTTTTATACCAGCCAGATTGAAGCAGTATAGTTTCATTATCTCTTGACTTTCGAGGACGGGTATAATAAAGGAACCAGATTAATCGACTCGTGCAATGATGATGTCCGTTTCCTTGTGACTTAGTCCAAGATAAGCAATGTTGAGCATTTGTCACAGATCACAACCCTTCCATCAGCAGTGAAGGCAATCCCTTCCGGTGACCTCGCATCGTGTACGTCAGATATGTCTAAAAGTCGCTCCACATCACGTTCAACAACGACCACTTTGTTGGATCCTTTTGCCAGTCCTTTTAGGGCAATAGCTGTATTGCCATCTCCCTCTGCACAACACACGCCAGTTGGGCGATATCCCCTGAGTAGAACGTGAGTCAGATCCCGAATGTTGTACCTCTGTACAGGTGATGGCATGTCTCCAGATCCTGAGATCTCATTTTTCTTGATCACGTAGACGTGAGCGCGTTTGAAGTCGGTCACGACTATCTTGCCGTCGTTAACACCGATTCTATAGGGTGTGATCTCATCAGCGTTATGAGGGTCAGAAGAGAGTGGGATGCGACCAGACTCTTCAAAGTTTTTAAGATTGTACCTGAGGATGCATTGGCTGTGGGTATCGCAAACATACAAGTATTTTTTATCGCATGTAAGTCCACGTGGGTTCGCATTCTCGGAAATGTTTACCCTTTTCCACCCTTGATCATCATCATACAACATAATTTCATGACTTTCTAACGAAACTACGATTCGTAAGCCTGGTCCCGGGAGCACTGTTACATCAAACAGGTCACTTGTAATATCTGGAATATCAATTCTGAATAGTGGATGGCCATTGCTGTCACACACTACGATTCTCCTATTTTCCGTAGTGACAATATACTGCCCATCCGATGAACGCCCAATCCCCGCAGGACTTCTGATCTCTTCAATTTCATTTTGCTTTTTACGAGAGTGATGTGGTGAGGAATCCGATGTGTTTGTTTGTTCTGGATGTGACATTTTGTTTTTTGAAGTACATGTTGGTTCAAGTTTGTTTGCTGATCCTACCTGGCATTTATTTCCGTGAATAGCGGGAAGATTTCTGACGTAACTGTCATCAGAACTAGATGATTCTCCATCGCTAGTCTTGTTTGCACCGCTTTGTTCACTGCTGGTCGGAACTTGCTGATTGCTGCCTGAAGGTCCACTGATGTGTCGTTTGTCCAATCGATGGACTGTCCCATTGTCGATCGCCGGATATCTTTTCGTCGTTATGTTGTCTTTACTTTGTGAATGAACGCTCCCTGAAGAATTCGTACTCTTAGGGATGTTTCCTGATGAAGTACACGAGCCTTTCTGATAACCGTTTGTTCTTTCTCCGGAGACATGATTACCTTGCGTTGGTTTCCTCGGTAATTCTGCAGTGTTCCGCATGATCTTTCCTCGTTGTGGACGAGATACACCTCCCTTGCCTGAAATGCGAGTGACATCTGATTTGTCATCGAATTCTATGATACTGCTTACTGCGCTTTTAACTTCACGTTTTGGACGATTTTGGCTGTTGCTCAATGGTTTATCAACTCCGCGTCCGTTCTTAGGGTTCGATGTTTTTATCTTGGGTGGGTCTGCACTACGTCGTATTAACTTTTTTTCTTTGACCCCTGTTTTACCTCCGGCTCCTGTTGTGGAATTGAACTTCTTGGGGAGGATTTTCTCTCGTAGTCTTCCTTTTGATCACCATGAGATGACATTTCAGCGATTGGCTTAATTTCTGACAGTTGATGTACATACGTGCCTGGGTCGTTGTGTTCTTTGTGGCTGGAAATGTGTTGTTTCGACCCAAAATGCTGCATTCCGTCTTCTCCCTCATTATCAGCCCTGTATTCAACGTTACTGGAATTACCTAATCCTGGTTTCATCCTCTTTGAATTCGGTATTTCACGAGTGGGGTTGGAGGGATCGTGGGATTTATTAGGTGGTCGAGTAGAATCTTCAGTTTGATTTTCGAAATTGTGGTCATCTTGACGCGGGCTGTCATGCACGGGTGGCCTTGGGAATGGTGTTTTATCCGTATTTGCACGAGGAACGCCTTCGCTTCTTCCCTGCTTTGAAGCTTTTGTAGATGAACGTTTACTTCCGGGTCGTTGCTCCTGGCTTTTAGCACGAGAAATATTTCGTTCCGTATCCTGTAACACTTTCTCAAGCCCTTTCAGTGTCATATTCAGAACATCACATACAAACCTTATGGCGTTTTGTTGCAACGATATAAGGGCTAATCCTTTGATCAAATCTACAACAAATATAAATGTGACTTGTATCAAGTTTGGATTTATTTTTTCCTGCTCAAAGTCCATCAGACCTCCACTGTGAGTCGATCTGGCGCCACTTTCTGCTCTAGCACGTATTTCATCTCCCAACTTACTTAGTAGCTGCAAAATCCATTCATACCTCTGCCTCTGTTCTTCATCAGCAGGATTTTTCACGACGATTTCAACATATTTCACAAATTCGTCATTGTGTTGTGAGGTAGACCTCATTTGCTGATGTAATTGATTCACTTGCTCGAGGTGTAAAGCTGAAGAAAAACAAGGAAAAGAACGATAATTGGTGTTAAGTTGGTAAATACGATTCTTTTAATCGCAGGTCTGTGATGAGTTTGGAACAATTCACCATGACTTTATAATTTGTGGCCACCGTTGATGGAAATCATTAAATTACTGTTACCGTACATAACAAGCAGTGGTGGCACCAGAGGGGCATGAAGGCACCCAGTGGCGTAACGTACGGGGGGGGGGGGGCGACGGGGCACGTGCCCCCCCCAATCGGCCGGCAAAAAAAAAAACCGAAAGAAAAGGGGAAAGGAAGAAGAAAGAAAAAGAAAACTGGGATGAACCGAGTTAGAAAGTGATCTTAAATCACATTTTGAAATAGACTTATCAGGGCAAGTCCTTGTTCTTTTTATATAAATTTATCAAAAACTGCTTAAAATCCGGCTTAATCTCATAAAGGTTTGTGTAATGCTCTTGCAGGCCATTTCATGAATCTGGGAATATGTGTTTTAAATCTTTGACGAGAGTATAGCGTTGATAGGATTGCTTTTTTATTTAATCGTTGACATTTTCGAAATACAGATTCTTTCTTCTCTTCTAAAGGATAATATTTGTCGCTTTCAAACCGCTCGCTCGCGAGGATTACCGCTGTAACTTACTTTGAACCAGCGATAGTGAGCAATATTAACAAATACACTTATACAAATACAAACTAATTTGCGAAGAAACTTCCTCCTCCAGACTCATCAACCGACGGGCACTACCTTTTCGTGTGCCGCCATTCTGCATTCCTAACAAATTGTATCAGTGCCACCCCCCCGCCCCCAATCGGCCAGCAAAAAAAACAACAACAACAACGAAGGAAAAAAGACAACGAAGAAAAAGAAAAAGAAAACTGAGGCGAACCGAGCTAGAAATTGTGCTTATAGTGCACCTTCTGAAATACACATTCAGCGAAAGTCCTCAACTGTTTATTTTATTGTATTTGTTCTGGTTCTGGTTCTAGTCATGCATGAAGTGCATAAACTCCGCTGGATGTAACATACAGGCGCAATTCGACTGAGCAAATTGTAATATTAATTTTGAGAGTAAACACGTTCTTTTGAACCTATTCAAAGTGGCAGTATAGGTTTGTACATCAATGTGGATATTCAGGCGTTCCCATATTATTCATCGTGTTAGACTGCGAGTATCCCCCTCCCTCTCCCGGGGAATCATTTTCCCCTTCAAAATCTGTCGCTCGTAGAATTGCTAAAGAACGTATTTCTATCGTACGTTTTTGATTATTCTTGAATGTAGGCCCTAAATTTCAGGGAACAGTGATGACAGGGGTCAAAATAGTCTCATAAAACCGCTAGAACCCATGAGCTTCAGGGGGCTCCGCCCCCTGACCCCCGATATGTTACCGTCATGTTGTGAAAGTCACCTGCTATCAGCAGTTCATAATAAAAAAAATATATATATATACCATAGAAGTGCCAAGAAGTTCGTATGCGGGTGTTTGTTTTGTTTTGTTTTGCTTTTTATTATTGTCGACTGTAGCTGTCCATTTTAAAAAAAAAGTGTTATCAAAAGGTCACAATAAGCTTATAAAACCGGTCGAACTCATGCTCAAGCTTCAGCTTCAGGGGGCTCCGACCCCTGAACCCCGACAAATCATCACCACGTTTGAAAAATAACCTGCTATCGGCATTTCAGACTACTGAATTCATACCTATGAATGAAGATACAATTTTGAAAAAATGGGGTTATTTTGTTATTGTTGACTGTCCATTTCAAAGAAAAATCGTGTTGTCAGAGTGACAAAATATCCGTATGAAACTGCTAGAAGCCATGAGCGTCAAGGCCGGGCGGAACCCCCTGACCCCAACCTAGGACGGGGACCCTATACTTGAAACCCTGTAACCCATCCATTAGGATGGTCAGCCCTTCCCCCTGTCATCCATTTTATTGACTTATACGCACCCACTCCTTTGAAATGGCTACGGGCCTGCAAAACGCATTTTTCTTCTTGGAATGTCAAAATGTTTCAAACCGCTCGCTCGCTACGCTTGCTCGCCTTTTCACCACTACATGACTAATGACATAAACTGCTTAAAGCCGTAAGCTTCAGGAGCCTCCGGGACGGAGACCCCACTTGGAATTCTATAAAGGTGGGCCCCTGGAACCCATCCGTTAGGATGGTCAGCCCTTACCCCTATCATAGGTCCTTTTTCACTTATAAGCACCCCCTCCTTTGAAATATACGTATCCTGGCTAGGGGCCTGCAAAACGCATTTTCATCATAGAATTTCGAAGTTTTCCAAACCGCTCGCTCGCTACGCTCGCTCGCGGAATTGCATTTTCACCACTAATGACATACATACAAACACATATTCACTATAGAATAAGCCTATACATTAATACGGTGATTTTTTTAAAAATATATTTTAACACAAAAAATAGCAAAAAACATAACCTTGACAGGGGTACCCCTATCCCACCCCTATCGCACGTTTAGCGTTCGCAGCGCTAAAATCCACCATCTCAAAATGCAATTTCGGCTGAGAGACTGGGTGCCCCCCCCCCCCCAATGAACTGACCCACGGTACGCCACTGAAGGCACCCACCCTCCCCCAAATAAGAATAGATTTTCTGGGAAAAACAGCGACTGGTAACCTCTTTAATACTGTTAAATGGAAATGAAACAATTAGAGATGGTCCTCAATTTGATGCAATAATACCAGAATCACAGAATTAAGTACACGTTTAATAGTTTTATGGTCACTATTTCCTCCTTGTTATATGACCATTACATGAAAATGCTACGAGGACCAAATCAGTGGTGCAACTTTTTATAATATAATGAATTCAATTTCTATTTTCTATTAGGGTCTTACTTAAGGCCACCGCACACTACACGATTTTGGTCGCACGACTGCCGACTTTGGATCTGAAATAAATCAGCATGTACGAAATAATAGCGCTTTTTTTATTTCGGATCCAGAGTCGGCAGTCGTGCGACTGAAAATCGTGTAGTGTGCGGTGGCCTTTAAACTCACTAAAATTAATGCTTGTTTCTCCTCAAGTTAAGAAACTCAATACAAAACAATCCTTCCAGCCTTATACAGTGTACATTGGTAGATGTTTCGACTCATTTAGTTTTGGGGCATTTTACACTTCTCCAAATCATAGTATTGCCTTTTAAACCATCGGTGAAGAAATAAGTGAGTGATTTCACATCAATTGCTTTTTTTAAATATTGCATGTAGACTGCTTGTTTTTCCTCTTACAGTTATGATACGGGGTAAAATGCTATATTTAGATGAGGAAGATAGTATACTTTCTATCACGTCAACATAATATTATACAAAATAGCTTGTAAAAATATAGGCTATAGTCATTTATATACAATTTGAAACTTCCTGATGAAATGATCAAATAAATTTCTAGTCGCTAACCCCCTTTTAATCCTAAAAAAGATGGGTCTTTTAGACCCATCTCACAGTCGGGGGAGGGTGATTCCACTCCCCCACCCACCCCCCCCCGAGATCTTGGTCATCGATGCGCCGAAAAGCGGCATGCACATCGCCCAAGACGTAATGTATAAAACTGTATGGTTAATTACCCGGAAATAATTTCACATTAATTAAGTTTATGCATGGAGTTAGAATTTACCTGTAAAACAGTAAATAAAGCTCGAAAAAGGATTTTTTTTTTTTGGTACTAGACACTCTTTGTAGCAATCTTAGCAAATCTATTTGAAAAAAAAATCGGAATTGAAATAGATTTCTTATGTATTTTAGGCCAATTGCTTTTTTTTTCGACCTTTTGTTTTTATTGTCTTTTTCAATGAAATTTGTCGGGGACACTTTTGCGATCATAAACACCATAGAATTAATTGATTTCAATCAGTAAAAGTAAAAATAATTACATTTGTGAATTTGGGCTGCAAACACATTCAATTTGCATTGAAATAACACACGATTTCACGTTCTTGAGCTATTTTTGGTGTGACATGATGCAAGTACGAAAAGTTGGGTAACTTTGGAACCGCGTACCCGGACGTCGCGAATTAGGTCTCAAAAGAAATTAAAGTCACCAAACGCCACGGCGACTGCCTCTTGCGTTGCGGACGTAATAACGCGCAAAACGTCGGGGGGGGGGGTGGATTCAACTCCTCCCCCGGCGTTTTTAGGGTTAAAGCCACTGGCTAACATTTACCACAATTAAACAAAAATGTGAGCTACATAATCCTTCACACTCCAAGTGTCTTTGATAAGGTCTAAAAATGAAGCCCTGAACAAATTATATTTCAAAATGATGATTTAGTGCTTCAAAAACGTGAAAATCGTAAGTTGACCGGATTCATCTGCCTAGTTCCTCCCATAGACTTACTGTGTGTAGATCTAGGCTATTTTTTTTACTCGCCCCGAGTATTAATTGTTTATTCATTAATAGCTTGCCAGTGACAGCATAAATTTCCAAACTTTTGTATTCTAGGGTGTTTACTTGTCCAGTTGAACACTACTATGTAGCTCAGATATCAAAGTTTGACAATTTTTTTTAAACTGAAGCTCCACAATGTTAGCCTATCACTTTAAGGGTTTTGAAGCTGCAGAAACTTGGTGAGGAAAAAATCTTCCGTGGTAACGTACTAGCAATAATAAAAACTCGTACCTTCACTGAAAGACATTTTGCTTCAAGATCACAGTGTGTCTTAGCTGAGAGTCGTTGACGAAGTGCCTATACAACATCAGATTGCAGTACTGTATACTGCACTTGATATCTGAAAAAAAAATAAAAGAACATAATGTTAAAAAAAGATACCGGAGATCAAGACTAAATTAAGGTACGTTCATCTAAAGTGAAGTTTGTTTCACTCGATTAATATCTGAACCTCGGCATGGTAACACGCATGTAGGTCATGAATTAAATCAACATTTCAATTTACGACTGTCAAATTTGTCTGATCATTAGCCAATATTTGTAGCTAAAAAGAGCAACTTGCTTTTTTAATGACGTAAACCCACTCCTCAAGAGTTGGCAATTTACAAAACTGCTTGAATCTAAATTTGACAGTAGTATAAAAAGCACCGTTTCACTAAAATTTATTAATATATTATTATTATCGTAGAAACGAAAGTTATTAATTGCATTCACTTATACAAAGTTGAGGAATGTCCCTCACAAAATCACTCACAAAATTGGTGCGTTCATATTTAGATCAAAAACAGACATTTTATCACAGTCACAGTATTTATGTAAAAATGTTAAAATATGATACACATTTGCTAGACGTTCATTTCGATCTTAATACTGTTAAACAAATTAACTCCACAAGTATCGAAAATAATGAAATACAGAAATATGGTGTACTTTATTTCTGCCAGCTTTGCAAACAACGCATTTTACCACGCTTATAAAACTTTAAAATGGTGTAAAGTTGACGAAATGGAATGTTTCAGCTTCATTATGAAAGTGATAATCAATAATTGGACAGGAATGTACCTCTCTGATGAAGTAGTAAGGCTCACTGCAGTTTCCACTGTACATACCACCGTGAAAAAGTCGCACCTCTGTCTAACAATTGTTATTGTCCGCGGGAAAATGTCTAAATTATTGCTCAGTCGATTATAAATGTTTGATAGAAGTCTTGGAATACGCACTTTTCCAATTTCAGATAGCTGCCGTCATTCATCAAAACCCGATTTATAGAAATTCAACTAGCCGTATTTTTAGATTGATCAAAGTCAGATATAGAGGAAAATGATCAAAATACATCCATCGATCTAAAGATCAGCAATCTGCAGTCCGTGCATGTACATAGAAAAGACTCCGACTAACTTATGTACCTCGACGCCGGGCTTCGATGATAAGCTCTCCTGGGGAGCATATGCACAAAAGATCGACGTGAATATTGTTAATATACATGCCTGACCAATTTCAGTAACTCGGTCATTATTGCACTCATGAACAAGTCCGATATGAAGTTATTATATTAATATACATAAGTTGGCGCGCATAACCAATAAGGCTATATTATTTTGCATATGGTGTTCAAGAGTAGGGGATTTCCCAAATTGACAGGTTCGGGTATGCCAGCGGCGCAAGTCGGTGCATTTATGGACAGCATTTTGAACCAGTGACCAACGAATTAGTGGGTGATTTTAAGTTTAGTGTTGGTATCAACCGTCAAGAGAGTTCAGTTTATGTCGCGAAAACCAGGCCAGGCCATCTGCAGATCAGGAATGACACGTTCCTATGTCGCAAGTCGATGCGATGGTGCCAACATATATGGCTGAAAATCATGTAGGGGGCGCAATTGTCTACCCCTTTAGGGGTCGTCCGCCCCCCCCCCCCCGTGCCACTGCCCCTGACTTAGCCTAAACTCTGACAATGAGACGAATGTCATTAATTTTCCATGTCAACATCATGCAGGCATAATTTGAAGTTCGGTCTTCAAGCCGCAGTTGGGGAACATTATGGAAGCCTTATTTAAAAAAATTGTCATACTTTGCTATCCGACATTATCTGGCAATGTTTGGATGGACAAAAAAAACACACACTAGAACACAAAACTTTACATAGTTATGCTGTCACTCGTAAAATATGTATAGATTAAAATTGGCACGTGAATTATTCTCAGCTGATAGAAAATTCTGCTACACAGCAGTCTATGGAGAAAAACGGGAATGGTCGCTCAATGATTTTCAGTTTTTAGAAGCACTTAATGATCGTTTTGAAGTGCAATTTTTTCAGGACTTCATGTTTCATGTTTTTAGACCATATCAGAGACACTGGTAGCATGGGGAATCATGTAGCTCAGATTCTTTTAACTGAAAACATTGTTATACGATGCCTTTAAAACCACGCAAGATTTTGTGATTTTTTCCTTATCATTATTTTCCAGTTTTTTCTTGTACAAAGGCTCCTTCTTCGAAAGTTACACGTTAATTTCATGATTTATTTATTGTGTTCATTTTATAGTAATGCTGATTAAGTGATAAAATGTGCAGTACTGGAGTTGAGTCCGGACTTGGGTCCAATTTAGTGGACTTGGAATCGGCGTCGAGTCCCTATTGTAAATGACAACGTTTTATTTAAGTGCGGACTCGGAACTTGTGACTGGACTCCAACACTGTAATATATTGCCTGTGCGGACTCGGAACTTGTGACTGGACTCCAACACTGTAATATATTGCCTGATAGATAGATAGATAGATAGATAGATAGATAGATAGATAGATAGATAGATAGATAGATAGATAGATAGATAGATAGATAGATAGGTAGATAGACATCGCTGACAAATGCTGATTAAGTGATAAAGACTGACAATTAACTGTAAAAGTGTTATGTTTAATTTGTTGTGTTAAATATGGATTGTAATATAATTTTTAATTTGTGGAAAAACGAATGATATGGGTGGAAAATTGTTTTAACCCATAAGCGAAATAGGTTTGACATCATATAGGTACGACATAATTATCATGTGACATCAATTCTATTTTCATTCCATGCTTTGTATCTCCGTTGTCAAAAAAAAAACAGGACCCGAGCAGCAGGAGGTTGTTGCTTTATTCGTCGTGTCGTGGTGTGGTACATATGGGACCATGTTAGGCAGATTTGGTCAAAGTTTGCAAATTAAGAAATAAGATAAAAATGTGCAGTAGTGGAGTTGAGTCGCGGACTTGAGTCCAATTTAGTAGACTTGGAAATCGGCGTCGAGTCCCTATTGTAAATGACTAAGCGTTTTATTTAACTGGGCGGACTCGGAACTTGTGACTGGATTCCAACACTGTAATAGATTGCCTGATAGATAGATAGATAGATAGATAGATAGATAGATAGATAGACATCGCTGACAAATACCGATAGTAAAGATAGATAGATGGATAGATAGATAGATAGATATAGATAGATATCGCTGACTAATACCGATAGCAAAGATGGATATATAATTAGATAGTTAAATAGATAGATAGATACTTTTTACACAGATAGATAGATAGATAGATAGATAGATAGATAGATACATACATACATACATACATACATACATACATACATACATACAGGCATACATACACATATACATACATACATACATACATGCATGCATACATACATACGTACATGGATAGATAAGTAGATAGATAGATAAGTCGATAGATAGATAGATAGATAGATAGATAGATAGATAGATAGATAGATAGATAGATTGATTGATTAGATAGATAGATAGATAGATTGATTAGATAGATATATAGATAGATAGATAGATAGATAGATAGATAGATAGATAGATAAATAATAGATAGATAGATAGATAGATAAACAATATAGATAGATAGATAGATAAACAAATATAGATAGATAGATAGATAGATAGATAGATAGATAGATAGATAGATAGATAGATATTGTAGATGGGTAGATAGATAAGTAAATGAACAAACAAATAATCAGAATCAAGACACGTAAACGATAAATTAAAATGCGTAAATCCTATGTGCATTAATACATTTGGAATAAGCAGATATAGCAATCAATCAATAAAAAGGTCTACGTAACAAATAGGTAAAGGGACGGGCATTTGAGCATATAGTCTTGGATCAGCGCCAAAAGCCCTTTTCATCAGTCCTTATCACGCCTCATCTCCTCTAACACACCTCGGCTGTGAAGGACGCGATGATGTCTTTCCTCGCCCGATAAATTATGTTTTCCATCGATATTTCATATCTCCACTTGTTTGTCTGGGGTGAAGGGCCTGGGTGAAGGGGATTTTAAAGTCACAATTTCCACTTTTTAACTGTGTCCTTGGTGCGTTTTCCCCCCGCGCGAGGGTACTTTTACTTCGTATTAGATATTTTCCTCCCCCCCCCCGCCCACACTCGTCACATGAAATCACCGCCCCTGTAAACCCGCCCGTTCAAATTACAAAAAAGTACCAAGACTTCCGTGGATCTCTAAATCTCTCCTAAGGTCTATTAATCGTAAAAATAACATTTTTCATAAGTGCAAGAAAACTCAAAATACCCATAATAGAACCCAATATGTTCGATACCGTAACATACTCACTTCTTCCATACGCTTAGCAAAACGTAACTACTTCTCAAGACAATTCGACATGGATAAACACGACATAAAGAGTACGTGGAAGGTGATCAACAAAGTTTTAAAGTCAAATAAAGACACTGATTCCCCAAGACATATTTCGAACGATGGTATCCGAATCGATGATTATACAGACATGGCGGAGGCATTCAATAATTATTCGTAAATATAGGTCCAAATTTGTAACATTCCCGATTCTGGATTAGAATCCATAATTTCTTAAAAGGTCGCAACCCACAATCTCTATTCTTTACTCCAGTTATCGAGGAGGAATTTAGATTGTCAATAATTTAAAGAGTAAAAAAAGTCCGGGCTATGATGGGATAACAAACTTTCTTTTAAAAATATAATCAATGAAATTATACCCCCTTAACCCACATTCTAAATCAATTTTTATCGAATGGTATTGTACCACATCATATGAAAATCGCTAAGGTTGTCTCAATCTTCAAGAAAGGTAATAAAGATTCCTTGAATAACTATCGTCCAATTTCTCTTCTTCCGTCACTTTCTAAAATCATTGAAAAGTAAAACACGCGAACACTCAAATTTCTTACTGATTGCAATACGTTATCCGATTCTCTGTTTGGCTTTAGATAAAAAAAAAACATGCCACAACTCATGCCCTATTAACATTTATTGACAAAGTTGCACATGCTATGTCACACACCGTTGGAATATTTCTTGATTTTTCGAAAGCCTTCGATAGGATAAACCATCATATTTTGTTATATAAACTTCGTCATTATGGAATACGTGGGAGGGCTCTAGATTGGTTCATGGATTATTTATCTCACAGGAAACAATTTGTTAGTATCAGTTATCGTAATTCCCAACTAAAATCAATATCGTGTGGAGTTCCACAAGGATCCCGCCTAGGCCCCCTTTTATTTTTTATATACAGTATATCAATGATCTTCAAAATTCCTCGCAAATCCTTTCTTTCATATTTTTTCACCGACGACTCCAATTTGTTTCTCTCACACCGTGACCCACATACTCTTGTTGACATCATAAATAATGAAGTACTGTCTGTACAAGCATGGATCAACTCGAATAAATTATCATTAAACATTGACAAGACGGTAGACCCATTATATGTTATTTAGTAATTCCTTGAAACGTCTTCCTGATCATGTTAAAATAAATTAAATAAATCTGTCACAAGTTGACACTACCTAATTCCTGGGGCTAAATATCGATAGCGACTTATCTTGGAAGTCTCATATAAATTATTTAAGTAAATTACTGTCTAGGAATACCGGAGTTCTGAGCAAACTTAAACATATTTTCCCGAGTAATATTTTATTGAACATATATTCTACGTTAATGTCCCCATATTTTAACTATGGTGTCCTAGCCTGGGGTAATAGCACAAAGGGTCTTCTAGATAAACTCTTCACTATTCAAAAAACGTGCAATCAGGAATGTCAATCATGCTGGATATCTCTCCCACACAAATAGTCTGTTTTACAATAACAAAGTCCTAAAATTAAATGATCTCTTTCTTGATATAATGTAGGAATATTCATGTACCACTTATCTCATAATGAATTGCCGCAAATCTGTTCACATGTGTTCGAAAGAAACAACCTATTTCATACATATCCAACTCGACAAAGTAACGCATATCACCTCCCACGTACTCGTACGATTTTTCCCAAGAAAACTATAATATTCACAGGACCAAAATTTTGGAACGATCTTCCCACAGAAATAATCCATAGTCCATCCTTGCATTTTTTTTAAACGCAGGTTGATAATGTTCTTTTTAAATGCGTATAATGTATAGTTTACTGTGTTAAATACATTTATGATTCATATAAAACACGTGTTGATGATATGTAAGTTGATAATCTTATAATGTAAATGTAAATACATACTCATGCATATAAGTATCAATCACCTGCATCCCGACATTGTTGATATACCAATGAACGCCACCTATGCCCAACGCGCCATCTCTTAAACAATTACTTATTACCCTGCACCCCCGAACATATTTCGTTGTTATGGTTTTGTATGCAGTAGGTCTGTTGCCTTCAAGGGTATGCTCCTTTGTCGGGATGTCAGTTCAGGACCTTCATTCTGAACAGTATATGGATGTTTGTATACGGGCTATTTCTATTGTGTATAATTCGAAATTATAATGGTTAACGCCGAGTGTTCGTTGTATAGATCTGCAGCACACCTAAACTTACACGGTCTTTACAAGCACCCTCTCTTTTCTTTGTTGTCATTCTCGTTTTCGGTCCGTTCTCCCACTTTGATTCCACTTTTCTGAATTTACCGTTTTCAGGAACCTACAGTCTAACAAGTTCTCTTTTATGTAGGTTCCTACATTTCTCTTGATTTATCAAAACTTCATAATATAAATCTGCTTGCCGCTAAGTTGTTGTTTTTGTTTTTTAATATGTGTATTTTCCTTTAATGTAGGCTACATATACGTTATGTACCACAATGTATTGCTTGTCATATTTATTTTGAGAAATGTGAATAAATCAATCAATCTATCATCTTTATGTGTGCATATACGTACATTGTATCATTTTCGCATGATTATTTGTTGCAGGACTGCATGCGGTATTGTGTTTGAGTTTGGGCACATACCTGGTACAGTTTACAAGTATATCAATTTACTATATAAGTAGGGAGGTGTATAACATCTGCCTGCTATAAGTATACTTTGTACGATCCAATATGCTGTCATATAATATTTGGGCATTCTTCCTATTTTTTTCCTTCCCGCAAAAAAAAAAAAAACCGCACAGATACATCAAGTTATCTCATTAGAGTTTATGTAATATATTTTGTAATAAATAATGTTATTTCTATTCATATTTTGCATTATGAAGCTGTACTGTGAGGGCAGCAGAGGATAGGGAGCAGAGCGGGTTTATAGAGAGAGATGGTAGTGAATCATGAAATCCGCAGCATCGCACAACGCGTCATCCAACTGAAGAGAGACATAGGACTATCATTTTTGTTTAAAAGAGCTTAGCTGTATGGTGTGGCACTATACACATTGAATCAGATGTATAATTTATATAATTTATGAAATGTTTATTAATTTTGTTGTGTAGTGTGATGTGATAATGAACCATACAATGAATAACTGAATAAATATATAGATAGATAGATAGATAGATAGATAGATAGATAGATAGATAGATAGATAGATAGATAGATAAATAGATAGATCGATAGATAGATAGATAGATATATACTTAGATAGATACTTCGATAGATAGATAGATAGATAGATAGATAGATAGATAGATAGATTGATTGATAGATTGATAGATAGATAGATAGATACTTAGATAAATAGATAGATCGATAGATAGATAGATAGATAGATAGATGGATACTTAGATAGATACTTCGATAGATACATAGATAGATTGATTGATAGATTGATAGATAGATAGATACTTAGATAGATCGATAGATAGATAGATAGATAGATAGATAGATAGATAGATAGATCGATAGAGCTGAGCTGTATGGTGTTGCACAACACCCATTGAATCAGATGTATAATTTATATAATTTATGAAATGTTTATTAATTTGGTTGTGTAGTGTGATGTGATAATGAACCATACAATGAATAACTGAATAAATATATAGATAGATAGATAGATAGATAGATAGATAGATAGATAGATAGATAGATAGATAGATAAATAGATCGATAGATAGATAGATAGATAGATAGATAGATACTTAGATAGATACTTCGATACTAGATAGATAGATAGATAGATAGATTGATAGATTGATAGATAGATAGATAGATACTGAGATAGATAAATAGATAGATCGATCGATAGATAGATAGATAGATAGATGGATACTTAGATAGATACTTCGATAGATAGATAGATAGATAGATTGATAGATTGATAGATTGATAGATAGATAGATAGATAGATACTTAGATAGATCGATAGATAGATAGATAGATAGATAGATAGTATTAGATATGATAGATGATAGATAGATAGATCATGATAGAGCTTAGCTGTATATGTGTTGCACTTCACACATTGAATCAGATGTATAATTTTATAATTTATGAAATGTTATTAATTTTGTTGTGTAGTGGTGATGTGATAATGAACCGTACAATGAATAACTGAATAAATATATAGATAGATAGATAGATAGATAGATAGATAGATAGATAGATAGATAGATAGATAGATCTAGATAGATAGATAGATAGATAGATAGATAAATAGATAGATCGATAGATAGATAGATAGATAGATAGATAGATAGATAGATAGATAGATAGATAGATAGATAGATAGATAGATAGATAGATACTTAGATAGATACTTCGATAGATAGATAGATAGATAGATAGATAGATAAATAGATAGATACTAGATAGATAGGTAGATAGATAGATAGTTGTTGAAAATATATTGTTACTTCCATTGTAATCTTATTTCTTCAAGCTAGGTGTAAATCCGTCCTCTCAAATTATAGTCTACCAAATCTTAATTTCTGTCAGAAAAATATGGTCTAATAAAGTCTGATGGCATGAACACCAGACAGATGTATATTTTGTTTACGTTATCAACCCGCTGATCATTATTCGTTGACATCCAACTGAAGCTAGCGGCCAGTAAAAAGTTACCCGTTAGATTTAATAAAAAATTATCATACAAACTAAGTAGAAGGTAGGTGATTAAATCTAATAATTTTCAGCACGTAGAATATAATCTAAATTAAAAGTTTTTCTAGTACTATTAAAATATAAAATACAGAAACTTGCATTTATACATTTTTTAAATATCAAAATAATGCTCACTTACGAGTTTAATACTAAATTGGCAGTGAAACATTGTTAGATTTGTAATCTTTCTAATTGTTGACTTCAGCCGCCCAATGAGCCGTGTGTTTCGTTTATGATGATACGACTACGTATAGTCGGGTGTCCCGCACCTCGCCATAGTTAATGTTTTTGCATATTTTGTACTCAGTATGTCATTCAAATTCTATGAACTTCTACTCACATAAAAAGAAAATGCTGAAGACTCCAGTAGAATAACAAGTTCAGTGATCGATGAAATTGTTTCCTAGTTATCACCGTTAAACGCGAACGATGTCATTTACTTGTGCGTCAGAATTTAGGCCCGCACCTCGCCACCCCCGCTCCGCCATAGACAATGCACGTTGAGGACGCGCGCGGAGGTTACACTGATCTCTATGTAAAAACATCAACGCATAGCTGTAACACGCGTTTCTGATTACTTTTATGTTTTTCGATCCAGAATTCCCCGTTTTGTTTAATTTTGCGTGGTTTTCGAATATCGTGAGAAGTGTTTAGCGTTCTGCACACAACCCAATGCGTATCGTTTGTTAAGGGCGCTTCTATTCCATTTTACGCGGGGTGGCGGTATTAGGGCCCCTGGCGAGGTGCGGGCCCCCTACTATACTACAAATCCGTACTGTAAAATTTTACTGGCCCGTTTGAGGTGCAGCGAAAAAGAAGGTAACCTACTGCTTCTTTCCGTAGCTAGTTCGTACTTAATGAAACTTGACATTTGTGAGTGAAATGTCATGTTCTTTTCATTCATTTTTACAAAGTTAATTTCTTGGCTTCTGATTCGGAAACGTGAATATCCAATACCCACATGAAACTAAATACATGGGACTAATATTTAACTCGGATCTAGCCTGACCAGACGCCTTGCGGCAGCACACACATGGGAACAACTCTAACTGTTATACTTTTGTGTACAAAGTAGACTAATGAGTGGTTGTTTCATGCAGTCGTGGCTCAAGAATGTGCTCTGAAATTCACCTTTCTAAACAAAATCTGAAATATTGCGGCGCTAGTGCATTAACGAAGGACTCATTGCTTCAACATTTTAATAATTTTGAATTTTTCAAAATTTCTGCCCAGGCCAGTGTCCTGAACAAAATTTTTTTGTCCAGTTTTGGCAGGACAGAATCATTTAATCCACATGGGCAAACTTTGTTCGTTTTGTCCAGTAGAGGGCGTATGTGGTCCGTATAGCTCTGGTGAAGACCACACACACTGTAGGTGTGGCGGCAGTACTGTCGCGACAGTGATGCTACCCTGTAGTGGGGTTGGTTTTCGGCTGGTGCCGAAAACCCACATCGGACTGACTCGACAGACTTCGGACGCACATGGGACAACGACACGACTACGACATAGATATGCGACGCTTTTGGAACTGGAACTACACGAGAGAACAACTACAAGAGAAATACACCAACAAGATACGGAAACTTCTGCGAGAATATCTACCCTCAGAGGGATTGCTTACTGAAGAA
>JZLH01S0624208.1:53161-59116 GCA_001188425.1 Eucidaris tribuloides | reverse complement strand
ACACACACACACACACACACACACACACACACACACACACACACACACACACACACACACACACACACACACACACACACACACACACACACACACACACACACACACACACACACACACACACACACACACACACACACACACACACACACACACACACACACACACACACACATAGTCACAATGTTGACATATGTAGTAAAAACAAAGTGAACACCCTGTGATGAATTTGGTCGTTTTTTATAGTGACACAGCGATCGCTGTGAGGTCATGTATTTGACACTCGGACAACTCTGTGTGGCTTGTGATCCCTGGTGAACACATAATTATTATGACTTCATATTGCGTGTTCTCCAGTAGTAATCTGCTTGAAAACTGTTTGAATCCACTGTGCCCCTATTATTTCTGGAAGAATTGTGGGAACATTTTCCTTATACGAAGTGTGACATAAAAGAAACGAGACTGTGACAGCCACGCCCATCAAGCAACGCCAATCGACCCGCCACCCATGCTAATGTGTTGCCCAGCATCTCATCAACGTTCTACTAGCCATCTCACTTAGTGCCCCTTCCTCGGGCTGCTGAGTGGCACGTCCCTGCTTCGCCCCGTCACTACACTACAGCGCGTCCCAGAACAAAAACACAAGCCTAAAACTATTTTTTGCCATTGTAACAAATCTACAAGCTGTATATACTATTCCCAGCAAACACAGAACGTTTTCAGAACGTTTTCAAAACGTTTTTTTAAGGTCTTGTACGTCTTCGTCCTAAATGAACGTTTTAAAAACGTTTTTAAAACGTTTTTAGGTTGGACTTCATATACGTCAAAGTTGAGGTTTTTTTTAGAACGTTTTAAAAACGTTTTTGGTACGTTACAAATTAAATGTTTTGTACAGAACGTTTATACAGTGTGTCTCAAAAAAAATTTGTGCAAGTGAAAACCGCCTCTTTGACAATTAGAAATACTCTTGTGACACGATGCTTACATCAACGTCAAGAGCATAGTCTCAGCTTTCAAATACCGTTAGTTTTGTTCAATTTGCTTATCTTAATCTTGTAGATATGTTTATTTAAATAGGAAAGGGTGAAATCACAATTGTGCCACTTTTACTACAATCCCTTGTAAAAGTGACACAATTGTAATTCTACCCTTTTGTTATTTACAAGATATCTCGAGATTAAAACAAGTAAATTGAACAAAACAAATGGCACGTGAAAGCTAAGACTTTGCCCTTGACGGTGATGTAAGCATCATGACACAAGAGTATTTTATAATTGTCAAAGAGGGCGCTTTTTACTTGCACAATCTTTTGAGACATGCTGCAGCAAGTCTCAAAAAATTGTACAAGTGAAAAGCGCCCTCTGTGACAGTTTAAAATACTCTTGTGACATAATGTTTACATCAATGTCAAGGGCACGGTCTTAGCTTTTCAATGCTGTTAAATTTCATTCGAATTGCTTGTTGATCTCGAATATCTGAACACAGAAGGGTGGAATCACAAATTGTGTCACTTTACGGAAAAGCTGATGGCTATTACTGACTGTAGTAAAAGTTGCACATTGCGATTTTACCTTTCTCGTAGTTAACGAACATATCTCAGGATAAAACAACAAACAAACAAACAAACGCATGAAAGGCTAAGAACTAGCCCTTGAGGTGATGTAAGCATGACGTCACAAAATGTTTTCTCATTAACCAAGACGGGGCGCTTTTGACTTGCACAATTATTTTTGAGACACACTTGTAGAACGTTTTGATATAGAGACTTTACCAGAAGTTGATTAGTCAAGGTTGATATAGGATTTACAGAATCGTTTGAAGTTCACAGAACTTGAATAGCGAGTTTACAAAACGTTTTGTGACCGTACAAATTAAATCGTTTTGTATGGAGGTTTATAGACGATTGATAAGACGTTTACAGAACGCTTGATATAGACGTTTACAGAACGTTTGATATAGATTGCAAAAGTTTGTGGACGTTAACAAAATTACGATTGATGTAACATCGATGTTGTTTAGTTGGTGTGTGTTGCGTGCGTGTTGTGCGTGGTGTGTGTGTGTGTGTGTGTTGTTGTGGTGTGCGTGTTCCGTTATCGTGATTGAACCTAATAATTTCCACGTCGTCTGAAAGAGCTGTTTGTGCGTATGGATGCGAGTGAGTGTGCGTGTTCATGTGCGTGCGTGCGCGTGCGCCCGTGTGGTATGTGTGAGATGTGTGTGTTTTTATGATTGTGCGTGAACTGACCTAGCTGTCATGTATGTTCAGCGTGTCTGATAGCTGCTGTTGTGGTGTTTGTGTGTTTGTCTGTGGTGTGTGTGTGTGTGTGTGTTATGGTAATGCGTGTGTGCGTTGTGTACATGTGCATGCGTGGATCTGTTAACAGTGTACGCGTTGTACGCTGTAACCGATTGATGAGCGTTGAATGTATGCGTCTCTGTGTGATTAAATGTATTTCCTGTGTGTGGAACATAGCGTTTGTGGTGTTGGCCTGATGTGTGTTCTGTGTGTGCGTGGGTGGGGGGCGGGTGGGTGGATGGCGGAGGTGTATGCACCTTTGCTAGCGTGCAGTTGGGATAGGTAATTGAATTATTTCCACTTAGTGGAAACGACGAAAAATAGACGCATGCACCACGTACGCACACATAAACATAGCAAGCGAGGCCCTTTATCTAATGCCATCATATGGGTATATTGCATAATCAGTTATAATGACACTTCACCATCTTTAATAGACAATTTCATATGTTTTTGAACAGATTAGCGGGCGCCATATATTCTGGTCATCAAAGCATAACAAAGTTGGCAAAATAATCACAACCGAAAGGGATTTCCTTAATAGAGACTTCCTATTTAGGGGGGGGGTAAAAAGAAAAAGTAACCACTATTTGTTAACTTAAACTATACGATATTATATACGCGATGCGAAAACATAGTATACAGTTGAGGTTAAGGTAGAGTAATCTGATACGTATTAGAAAAGTCAGGTAGGTTAGTGATAGACTATAGGTTATAGTTTTAAGTGAAAAAGAAGGAAAGACAGCGCAATGTTCTTAGAATTTCAAAATTTTCTTTATTTACATTTTTACGTACCGATCATTCAAAACGTCCGCAAATGTTTTTAAAAACGTCCGCAAAACGTTCTCAACGTTTTTGAAACTTTTACGTTTTCTCCAGGTCTGGTTAAATTTACGAAACGTCTTTACGTTCTAAGGACGTTTTCAAACGTTTAAAAAACGTTTAAAAAGTCCAAGAAACAGTTTTAAAACGTCTAAACCTACCACATGTTTAAACGTCTATAAAACGTTTTCACAAAACGTCAAAAAACGCAACTTGGACGTTTTTAAGAACTTCTTAAAACGTCCATTTTACTGGGTGAAACGAGATTTATGATAATCAAAGGTTTCTCTTTAAGGTTAGATCAAAATATGTGACCGATGTCAGTGTTACGACATGGGGAATTGATTCTAAAGACTTCCTTTTTGGTAAAAAAAAATCTCGTGGAAGATCCCCGTTTTTCCCATTTTTTCTGACTTTGCCGCTTCATAAAATGAAAGTGCGCCATCCATAACTATATTGAAGATGAGTAAGTGTAGCGGCAAGTCTGAGGATTATAAAAATATAAAAATAAAATTTCATTGGCTGCTAAGAGAAGGCCCGCGGAATTGGCAAAACCAATCACAGACACCATTTTCTCTCAGTATTCTGACCTTCCCAGCTGGCTAGAAATCAACGCAGTCTTTATAATTCTGCGTTCGAGTGTGAATGTAAACTATGACAGCAGTCCGTCGCTGCTTCCTTACACAGCACGGTGTGAGAGCAGTGATGCATGACCTGTGCGAATAACCTCGTATTTCTCTGCGCAAAAGAGGAGCGTTTTTGTGCTTAAACAATAATTTTGTTTGAAAACCTGATTTCTGCACTGTAGTGGCTCTCAAAGTGGAAGAAACTAACGTTCGTCTTTAATATATCATTTGCCAATATACTAGAACAGTAAAGTGCTTCTAATTAACCTAATGGTCTTTATCTCGTCCAAACAACTCCGTTGTTCGTAGACGACGAAAACCTATATTTACTGGTATGCGAAGTAGGTAGAAGCTCGACCCTGTTAGGTGTTGAGGAGAAGTTGTAGGTGTTAAAGGGCAGCATTGAAATACAAATAGTACAAATTATTATTAATTTGCCCAAAGACATGTGTCTCGAACTCTGTATATCGCTGCCTTTTATCTGCTCATCTATCAACATAAAGCATATCACACACGACTCGCAACAATATCCATGCTTTATCATTGGCGTTGGTCAAAACAAGGTATTTGTTTGTGATACAATCAGTTTTGAAAACACCTCCCTATTGACTGACAGCTTTATTACAGGCCGTGACCCTACACCGATCACCAGTGTTTTGACTGTCGATATCAACGTCACAGATCGCTTGTTTAGAACCAGAATCGAGTAACCGCCCATCTAGGATATACGGTGCGAAGACAGAAATTGTCACAACACGCCAAAGAAGTCATCCAATTCTCAAAAGCAGAACAAAAATGCTTTTCCCTAAAGGGGATTTTCTTGTTTCGATTACGTATCCGAAGTGAATATTCGAACTGTTAGTGTGTTTTAGGAAAATGAATGTTTTCAATAAATACCTCGTCCCCTCGAGTGTTTAAATCGTCAGTCATCTATCATCAAAAGCAGCGTCCTGAGGAATGAGGTATTTCTTGTCGTTTTATTTCTCGAGGGCAGTACGGTTTTTCATCAAATTTGGGACGCCATTTTCGACCTCTTCAGTGCTCACTTGTCATACTTAGGAATACACTCGACGCCTCTTCAAAGGGTTTTGTGTGTGCACGCGGGATAAGTGAGATTAAATTGAATTATTCGTTTGTATTTTCTATGAAGCCGATGTACAACTCCCCTGGGGCTTTGAAACGACGTTATTCATTGCGTAGTTTTTCAAGGTTGGACGATAACAGTTATATATCTGAATGTAGTACGTGTGCTTTTATTGTTTGCTTGTTTTGTTTTTAGTTTGCTTTGGTTGTTACTTAAAGGGAGAACTAACAGGCATAAGTTAAGAAAACATTTGAGTTCTTGCCAACCAATCAGATCGCACGTACACATGACTGAAACTGACCATGCGTGACCGATGCATGCCACCCGACGTGTGTTAGTCACGCCGTAGAAATGTATGCACTGATTGAATCGATAAGCTCCTCCCCCTATGGCTGTTTCTGCAAGTTTTATCCCAACATAAAACTTGCAAAGACATAAAATAAACACAAATTAATTAATTTACAGGGCCTTGCTGAGTGTGAGTATCACACAGTATCCCTTATTTAGGCTGTCTTCACCACCATGTACCATAATTCTCACAATACTCACAATGTCATTTTTTTCTTAACTTATGCCTGTTAGTTGCTGGCGCATTCTCCCTTTAAGTCAGTGGACCTATAGCAATTCACTTTAAAATTAATTTTAACGGCATGTGGCAGAATGTGGCAATGTCTTCTTTTGACTTGCAGTGAAAACATATTCGCGGTACCAATATATCCCAAATTGCAATCTATCTACTTGGTTTTGTAAAAAAAAATACATCATTTAAGTTTTCCTCCTGTATAGTCGGTTCGCCGGTGTCAAGGCAACAATACGTATCATCTAATGTGCCGAATTAAGTCCTGTGTCATGGAATTCCCCGTGCTTGATAATCTCTGAATGTGCCTTTAAAGGAGATTTCCGAGCTCATGTCAATTTGCTCGAGGTAGAAGAAAAAAAACAACAGACAAATACATGAAAGCAAGTTTGAGAAATATCGGACAAATAAGAATGGATAATGAGTTCAGACATCATTACAAAATTGGCAACGTTTTAACATTCACCGTGAGTAAACTTCATTCTGTTTTGTACATAAAATATCACTACTTTTTTTTATATATATTATTATCTTATTTTTTTATTTTGCG
>JZLH01S0624208.1:40661-48161 GCA_001188425.1 Eucidaris tribuloides | reverse complement strand
TGTATAATGTTCCCAGCAGTTTGATAATAAATTCAATTCAATTCAATTCAATTCAATTCAATGTCTGGGAAATGTGAAGATCAGTAATTACCCAGAATTTGAACAATGCACGTAAGTGTAACGGTCAGTTAGATCGGCATTTATTAATGGTTTTTCCTCTTCTTCACCTATTTTTTTTCGCTTGACAAAGGTCACCCCAATTTGTTAGAGCTTATGCGTTTCACGCAACTCCCATTGGATTTATTGTAAAGAGATACTTATCCTTCTAAAACATTTGTCGGCAGGGGGGGGGGGTCGGCTCTCCACACGGCCTGCTACGCATCCGTGTCTAGAAAAAGCGTCGTAAAGGGTCCCTTTCCAGCCCTCGGGCGTCGTCGACGCTGGAAAAGGGGTAGCTTTTTCAGCACCGTTCGCTGGCAATCGACACTTAGGGTAACCTTTTCTCACATGTCATGCCATTTACGGATACTAATTTGGTTATGTAGACTACGCCATTTAGGGGTGCTATTTTTGTGTGGATCTAATAACATCTTCAACATGAACATTTGATGATTAGGAGAATTATTTATGAATTGTTAAGTGAACCTCTTCGGGTTGCGCAATGTACAATAATGTTTTAGATGAGGACACTTGGGTGGGGTATCAAATTAGTTGATTTCACTGTTTACGCCACTTAGGGTATCAGAATAAGTGGATTTCCTGGGAGTAACGCCACTTTAGGGTAGCTTTTCTGATGTGTTACGCCAGTTTAGGGTTGACAAAGTTGGGTTATATAGGTTACGCCGTTTAGGGTGCATTTCTGAGGTTGTTGGACACGGGTGGGAGACAGGCCGTGTGGAGAGCAACCCCCCCCCCCCCGGGGTGATTGAGTACATTGATGTGACAAAGCGCACGCGCTAAAATTACCACTGTGCGCGTGCGCCGCACGTCGCTGAGCGCTTTGGTACAGCAAATGCGCGTACGCACAATGAAAGTTGAACGCGGGTACTTTGTTACGTCACACTGTAGCGCAGTTGTAAAGAGGTAAAATAATATTATAGGCTTGGTTTTTTGTTTACATTTTGAGTTCTGTCTTTACTTTGGTAGAGTTTAGAGCTTTCTCAGATATTATTCGTAATATCTCTTGGCCAAGTTCCTCTTATCGTCTGAGCCGCTCTTTAGCATTTATTAGCGGTAATTATTTCAGACTACAAAGATGATCAACGCTGTAAGTATTTGAATTATAAACATTATAATAAACATTTTGGTAATTAACTATGTGACATAGAATATTACTTCTGTAATGTAGCCACCACATATTTTCCCTCAATTTTCTTGCATGATTACTGTAGCGGTAAATTTTGAACAACCACAGTATAATTATTTGATTAAGTATTATTGCTAGTTAGTAAGGCATTCAATAGGAAAATTTCATTTGCATCTATAAGAGGAGTTTGAAATGCCATGCAAATTGTGTTGGTGTAAAATATGCCTCTATTATTAGTATTAATTTGATTAAGTATTATTGCGAGTTAGTTAGGCATTCAACAGGAAAATTTCATTTGCATCTATAAGATATAATGTGGTTGGTTGTTCGTCAATTATATTTGAAAGGACCAACGGCAACTTCCATATCTGTTTATGTAATTCGTAAAAAATAAATCCTTCATCTGTTCATTGTAAAATAGTTGCTATCATGTGTCATTACGGGGAAAACCCCAGCAAGCTGCTTGAAGCCTCGCAATCCCATGGTTTTTGTTTAATTTGAATAATCAATTTTATTCATTTTTATAGGTAGTGTCATCAAACCGGCAATCCAGCCAGAGGTTATCCAACAAGGCATCCCAGCGTTGCTATGACGACCGCACCTACTCTTGCTGTCCCTGGCGTCTCCCTAAACCGAGGATCCCTGCCGCTCTGCGCGCACTGCAGATGAAGGTACGCGGACGCACACTTGTGACGTCACTACCACACCGGCCACAGGTACCAGCTTCGTCCACAGACTGTGGAATCGATCCTCTCCAAAAGCCTCCGACATCGGAATCGAAGAAAAGCGGACGCGATTTCTTCAACCTGTTTAAGCAGGGTGCGAAATGCCAGTCAAGTGACTTAACAATTTGTTGCAGTGATCCACTAGCCCGACCATCTGACAACGCAACAGCACGAGGTGCAAAGTATCTGAATGTTTCTAAGTCTGTAGACACTATCACTAGTGTGTTCATCGGAAGTGGCGCTCATGGATCCACCGACAACCAAAGATCTTCGAATCCTCGAGTGGAGAAGAGTTCCTCTACTCCCTTCGGTATCCACTGCACCTTCAGCCTTCCTGGTGCCATTGATGACGTCACCCGAACTGGCAGCCCATTGGACGCAACTCAGACCAGCTTTAGTTCCAGTACCGGACAGTATGTTGCCGCCCTTCAACAGTGCAAATCAGATCCAACGTGTTTTGCCAGACTTCAAACTAGTCCAAAAAGGAGGAATCGTTTTCACGCGAAAGACGGCATTTCCAAATCAACTGAGGTAGAAAATGTGCGTAAAGTCGACGAACACCGCTAACCATCAACTCATCAGGTTGACATACTCGTCATCGATCACGAAGACGAAATAAAGCCATGTTCCTCATCAGCAGATGACGAAATATCATTGACTGACTCGAGTGACTTTGTGAAGAATTCGGGTTCCGAATTGCGTCACACGGACAAAAAACGTTCGTCGCTGGTGGAGACAAATAGCTCGAAAAATAGTTCGCAAACCATTTCGACAAAGGGAGGGTGCAGTTGGGTAATCGACGTGAAAAACGCAGGACATCTTGTGAATGAGCCCAACAGTCAGGTACATCAACAGGATGCAGACCGTTCCAACAATACGCACGTCAGCAGACGCGAAGGACGCTATGGTCGAATTCCGTACGAGGATGAAGACAGTTTCGAGGCAGAGCTGGCATTCTTTGAGCGGAATGACAGGGAAGGAGACGATGACTTGAACTTGGATGAAATCCTCCACCGATGTCCGAACTCGGAAGTCTTCCGAAATCTAAAAGATGCCGTACAAATGTCGAGAAACACTACCCAGCAACTAGAAAAGGCCCTGCGCAGATGGACGCGAGTTTCGAGCGGCCCGTTTCCCAGACAACCGGGTAGTGGACGAACAAAGGCTGATGTCATCGATTCTAAGACTACAGAACTACGAGAGGATACAGCTCGGTATTTGAGACGGATGAACCAAATGTTCTACTCTTTCTCTGAAGTCACCGAAGGCTGGATGACATCGAAGAGAAACAGGAGCGGTTCGTCAGACGAACAAAGGGCTCCATGATTCCAAGAAGGCAGTGGCCGTTGCACTCCTCTGAACTGTCAGACGAGTACGTGCATGACAGACGAGAAGGATCTTGCCGCAGAGATCTAAGAATCTTGTAGTTGGCTCTCGTCTCGATAAGATCCTCGAAGTTGTGGAAGACTCCTCAGAGGAAGAGCTGGAAAACGTTTGAAGTCACGAACAATAGTAACAAAATGGGGGGGGGGGGCATAAGACTAATAATCAGTACATGCACAGAAAATTAACAACTAAAACAATAACCCAAACATCTTATATTTTCATCACAAATATTATCCTTCATAGATTCAATAAAATTGGTTTCAAACAGCATGTTCTTTTATCTGTCTCTTGTGTTTTTGTTTCTGTATTGTGCCAATGGCTCATGAGGTGTCTCGTTGGTCTGTTCTGTAGCGTTGCGGGTGCTGGTTCTCTTTAAAGCCGCAAAGGTTTCCGTATATGCAGTGATGTTGAATTGGTAATCGCAGAAACATTCTCCAAATACTTGGTCATTATCTTACCCTATAATGCGAAATGAAACCAAAAACAAAAACAAAAACAAAACAAACAAAAAAACGAACAAACAAAAGTTTTTTTTTAATGAAAACCACAGTAAGAGAATTGTTTTGTTGTGACTTCACATCTCAGATTCTACCAATGATGCAAGGGTCCCGGCCCCTGAACGGGAAGCTCCAAAAAATTGGCGATGAAATGAATGATGTTGCAAGAGATACCTCACTTTCATGGTTTGTTTGTGTGATTGGCACCAATACGTGGAATATGGGTTTATCATACTGTATTATATGCTTTGTATGTGTGTATGTGTGGGTGTGCGTGTGTGTTCGTATGTACACACACACACACACACACACACACACACACATATATATGTATATATGTATGTGTGTGTGTGTATGTGTGTGTATGTGTGTTTGCGTGTGTATGTGTGTGCGTGTGTAGTTTGCGTGTGCATGTATGTGCGTGTCTGTGCGTGGTAATGTTCGTTATTCTGAACACACAAAATTCTATCTGTACCTGAGAACTCGTTTATCTGATAATTAGAGTTCTTTGATCAGAATCGCGAAGTATTTGATCCTGAGAAATAATGAATCGTCAAAACGAACCTTCAGAATAACGAATATTCAGAATAACGACTTGTAACCGGTGGGAGTGGGGTCAAGGCTGTTCAAGTGAAGTAAAATGGTATTACCCTTTTTTATACGATATTTGTTATCGTGGTGTTTTATGTTCTTTGCGTTCTTTCCTGGAAATTAAATATAATGTATGCCTGATTCTCATTTAAATAAACCCCGGAAAATATATGTCGGTGATTTATTTTTTTCGCGGCTGTTACGAAACATTTTCATAATCCCTTTAAGATGAAGGAAAGGGTTTCGTTTATTTTACGAGGACATGAAAACCCTCTTGGTCATGCTTCTCAACTTACGGCGTCAGCTGCTCAGCTCGAGTACCTCCTCATCGTCTTCCAAGTCTCGTTCAGCGCCGCGGCCCTGTCTTGCCAAAAGGATGTATCTCGAAAATTTGACTTTTCGGGTTTTTCCCCGTGACGGAGGTGGGGGGGGGATGGAATAAGGTCACAATTTTTATTTAGCAAAGTTTTAGACGTGTTCGAGGTTTAATTTTGAGATAATAAATCTTATCTTTAGTAATTTTTACTCCTTCTTAGTATATTTTGGAAAAAATGGTGTATCTCTGGAAAAAAATGACGTTTTGAGGTTTTTGCATTTAGTTTTTTTTTTCAGAACAAATTTTTCATTTAGCAAAGTTTCAGACATGTTGAAGGTTTAGTTTGAGTTGATAGGTCTTACCTGGAGTAAAATTTACTCCTTTGTAGTATATTTTTTTTGCCAAAAAGGATGCATCTCGGAAAATGTGACGGTTTTAGGTTTTTGCATTTGCTTGTTTTTTAAGGTAAAAATTTCATTTAGCAAAGTTTCAGACGTGTTCAAGGTTTAGTTTTGAGTTAACACGTCTTACCTGGAGTAAAAATTTACTCCTTTTTAGTATATTTTGGCAATAGGGTGTATCTCGGAAAATTTGACGTTTTCAGCCGGTTTTTCCATTGGGGGGGGGGGGGTAGAGGTCAATATTTTCATTTAGCAAAGTTTCCGACGTGTTCGAGGTTTAGTTTTCGACATATCCGGAGTATACCCTTTGTTAGTTGTAGTTTTGGCAAAAGGGTGTATGGCTACACCTGTTTTGCCCCCAAAAGTCACGGAATTTGTATGGTTTAACATTATGCATGTACATTTTTTCCTGTCACACATGTTAACGAAATATTGTAATTCATTAAATTTATTTTGGCACAAATGCAAATTCACCCTTTTGCCAAAAAAAAAAAAAAGGTGAAAGGAATTTTCATGCTGTATTTGCAGATACGCCTTTTGCCAAACAGAGACCAATACAGTTTGTGTCAATTCTTTTTCGTAGAAAGATGAATCTGGATAGAATTGAACCTTGCATGTAAAAAAAAAAATAATAAAACAAAATAAATGAACAATAAACGCAATTCTCAAAAAAAATACCATCAGCATTATAACAACCATTCTTAAGACGTCTGTATCAAAACAAAATGTTCAAACTTCCAAAGTCATCTTTCTCGGGTTTATTTTATGCAGGTGTTGGCCTATACTCGAGATAAACCCTTTTGCCATCAAAGCGCGCTGCGTGTCTTCGAACTCGGATTGCAGACTGTTTAATGCGTGTATCCCAGACATTTCCTAGGAACCTCATACGGACGGGGGTCGTTGCGTGTTTGCTAACACTAGCCGACGAAAACTGAGACCTATCGAATAAATCTCCTGCACTCGACACCAGACAGGGTTGCGAACACGTACCGGCGAGGAACTTGGGTGTATACCGAGGGTGAGTACACCTGGAGTAAAATATAAATATTTACCGAGAATTGTAAACGGGATCAGTTAACATTCTAAATTATTTGGTATACATATCATTTTGCTTTTCTGTGTATTTATGCAAGTGAGTTTACGTAAAGTGTGGTTATGTGTGCGCGTAAATGCCTATAATGTATTCGTAAGTTGAATACAATAAATGTTATGCCCCTTTAGTCACTTGTGAAATTTTGTGGGAAATACATCTTTTTTATCACTTTACGCCTTTCGGGTTTAACCTTTTTGGGTGGTATTACAAATTGACGTGTATATGCGATACGCATAATACATTATTGTCTGTTTGCAAATGACCATGATGACCATGTCGTTACTTTGATGCTGCAATTCTATCCTTTTATTGAATGCTGATAGAAAATAAATGGTTATGAGTTTGAGATAAAATTGAATGGCATGTTTAGAGATAAAAACACCGATAGAAAGTGATTTAGCTTATCACAACGATTTTACTCACAGCCACATTTGAAGCTACGAAACTGTAGTTTGCATTGCATTATGCCACATGATACATACACGATTGATTGATAACTCCGTAAGATGGAATATATTCTGAAAGATATACAGACTACAATATACACTCTTATTCCTGTGAAGTCATATTTGACTCGGATTGGAGTCAGCTGGGAACCTACTCTATTCCGAGTTAAAGTGACTCGGATTTCCGAATTAATTGGACTCGAAATGGTGTGGCGTCAACCGCGAATCGAATCAATTAGAGTTAAAGTGACTTGGATTTCCGAATTAATTTGACTCGAAATCGTGTGGCGTCAACTGAGAATCAAATGAATTCGAGTCAAAGCAATTCGGAAATCCGAATATATCTAACTCGGAATAGAGTAATTTCCCACCTGATATCATTCCGAGTAAAAACTGACTTCGCAAAAAAAGTGTAGGTTTTATCGATTTTCCATGCATTCATAATGTATACACCACATTCTATAAAGTGACTGTTTATAATAACCAGTAGCCTACATTGTTGGGTATTGTGTCCAATTGTTGGGTATTGTGTCCGATTGAGTATATTGGACAAAATCTACTAATATTTTGGTGAATTTTGACTAACAGTTTAGTTTTGATGACCAAAATGTACTCAGTTCGGTGGAAACAATATCCATTAACATATTGGTTATTTTGACAAATTATTCCTCTTTCAATTTTTTTAAATGTTTTATCTTTTTTTTACTCTACTTTGTAGTTGGCCAAAGCCTGGAGAGGATGAATTCGATACCCAGGTAGGAACTTAACCAAATATTGCCTCCATTACTGATTCATATTA
>JZLH01S0624208.1:28195-40611 GCA_001188425.1 Eucidaris tribuloides | reverse complement strand
TGTAAAGTGTGGTTATGTGTGCGCGTAAATGCCTATAATGTATTCGTGAGTTGAATACAATAAATGTTATGCCCCTTTCGTCACTTGTGAAATTTTGTGGGAAATACATCTTTTTTTTATCACTTTACTCCTTTCGGGTTTAACCTTTTTGGGCGGTATTACAAATTGACGTGTATATGCGATACGCATAATACATTATTGCCTGTTTGCAAATGACCATGATGACCATGTCGTTACTTTGATGCTACAATTCTATCCTTTTATTGAATGCTGATAGAAAATAAATGGTTATGAGTTTGAGATAAAATTGAATGGCATGTTTAGAGATAAAAACACCGATAGAAATTGATTTAGCCTGTTATTACAACGATTTTACTCACAGCCACATTTGAAGGTACGAAATTGTTAATTTGCATTGCATTATCATGCCATATGATAAATACACGATTGATTGATAACTCCGTAAGATGGAATATATTCTGAAAGATATACAGACTACAATATACACTCTTATTCCTGTGAAGTCATATTTGACTCGGATTGGAGTCAGCTGGGAACCTACTCTATTCCGAGTTAAAGTGACTCGGATTTTCGAATTAATTGGACTCGAAATGGTGTGGCGTCAACCGCGAATCGAATCAATTAGAGTTAAAGTGACTTGGATTTCCGAATTAATTTGACTCGAAATCGTGTGGCGTCAACTGAGAATCAAATGAATTCGAGTCAAAGCAATTCGGAAATCCGAATATATCTAACTCGGAATAGAGTAATTTCCCACCCGATATCATTCCGAGTAAAAACTGACTTCGCAAAAAAAGTGTAGGTTTTATCGATTTTCCATGCATTCATAACGTATACACCACATTCTAAAAAGTGACTGTTTATAATAACCAGTAGCCTACATTGTTGGGTATTGTGTCCGATTGAGTATATTGGACAAAATCTACTAATATTTTGGTGAATTTTGACTAACAGTTTAGTTTTGATGACCAAAATGTACTCAGTTCGGTGGAAACAATATCCATTAACATATTGGTTATTTTGACAAATTATTCCTCTTTCAATTTTTTAAATGTTTTATCTTTTTTTTCTCTACTTTGTAGTTGGCCAAGCCTGGAGAGGATGAATTCGATACCCAGGTAGGAACTTAACCAAATATTGCCTCCATTATGATTCATATTCACAACCTCGTTAACTAAGTACAAT
Organism: Eucidaris tribuloides; assembly: GCA_001188425.1. Classification (NCBI taxonomy): domain Eukaryota; kingdom Metazoa; phylum Echinodermata; class Echinoidea; order Cidaroida; family Cidaridae; genus Eucidaris; species Eucidaris tribuloides. The sequence continues at coordinate 39,405 of JZLH01S0624208.1, read as the reverse complement.
TATATGCTCGTCTACCTAGACGGCGTCGCCGGGTTGTAATTCTACACCGCCGACCTTCATACGAGTTCTTTATGAAACACTACCGCGTAAATTAGTTCGCATTGTGAAGTGACTGTTAACATAAAAACGTTATGACAAGGTTGTATTGTCGAAATAATCATATATTTTTGAGAAACCAGCGGGAATATTGATGAAAGCTAACACTTGGGGCATTGTGTAGAAGTAATTGAATCCCTGCTTATTGTTATAGGTGAATAATGAGAGGTGTTTACAAACGGTACTACAAGACTTGTTCCCGACTGTAACTGAGACAATTTATCATAAGTTATTCTTTTCAGACGAAATGCAGTTAGTTTGGGTCACTGAAAGCATTGTCGGTTGATTTAACAGTGACGGACAATCTCGTTTCACATACCTCTCCAACAATTTACCTGTTCGTGTGAAGTCGACACGACTATTTGACGGTCGATAGTACAATGTCAATGCCTGTCGTAGTTCTTGCCGGAAGAAGGCGACGTGGAAATGACTAGCATGCGTTATTTTACAGACGAAAGGCGAAAAAGCAAGTAACAAAATTATTGACGAGCCAGTACCTTTCACGCGGGATAACGAGATATTGGATGCTAAATGGTCGCGGCGCATGCATAATATTGCTGATCGAGTTCAGATCATACTCCCAACTGCAGTATAATACTGAAGAGTTGAGTCAACTTAAGGATACGTTTACAAAACCTTAAATCTGCAATAGCATAAAGGTTAGGATTTAAATGTTGTGTTTTTTTTTAAGTTGCAGACCCTCATTGATTTTGTTACTCCACTAAAGATAGGGAGATGAAAATTCAATGTCCAAAATTTGGGATTCTTATGTTGTAAAGTTTTTAAAATATAAACAATAAACATTTAAAACTGATCCGTTTCTCGAATTTATTTTGTAACGATGATCTCGGTTTCAGACACAGGAAGTAGCGTTCACCCACTCATTTTAAATTTGATGTACTCTGGTTCAATATTATTTTATTTATTACATTTATAGTGTCGGAAAATGCAAAGAAAAAAGTCATGTTGGTTTGTCGCAAAGAATGCTACTGTTTCAAGGGAATAGCACACTAGCTCTGGCATGGTGTGAAGCAAACTTACGGCAATCATGTAGTGCATTTTCTCTCTATAGGTCTATACGTTGGTGAATACTAAACAAAGGCGTCACAGTAGAGGAAAATCCCTGCGGGGAAGAACCCACTTCAACACAGTGTCCCACAGTGTGAAACACAGTGTGAAACACAGTGTGAACACATTGTGAACACATTGTGAAACACAGTGTGAAATCTCTTCACAGTGTTAAATTCGAGCGTTTTAACATTGTGAATCATCAATACACAGTGTGGAACAGAACATCAATGTGTGAACACTCTGTGGAACACCTCACCACTGCGTGAAACCATCTTCACGCTATTAAATTTGGCGTTTTCACATAGCCGACTATGTGAACACACTGTGGACACACTGTGGGACCCTGTGTTCTTTCCAGTACGGATAATATGACCTAATAAGGTGAATAGTGACCAGTCCTGCTGTTAACAGTTTTTACTTTCTCTGTATTTTCTTTTAAACTACCTAATTCTAAATAAAGTTGGTCGTAGCATTTTTTTCAGAGGGGGGGGGGGTGCGACCCCCTATATCCCTGTTGGCTACGTGCCTGAGTCTATATGCTGGGATTCGCAGTGAAGGAAGATTGTATAACTTGATTAAGGTAAATTAGTAACCTGCTGTTCACAAGTTCATCATTTCCCCCTTTTCTAGTAAACCGGTCTTACTCTAAATAACGAGTTTTCTAAAAAGTGGATCTTAGTAAATATATTAGGGTTGCGTTTGCACCCTACTCACCCCTCCCCCTTGGCTACGTTCCTGAGATCAGTATGTGGTTCAACATTTGAACACCTGGCACGAATGAGGGGATAATAAACCAGCGAGACACACGACAAGCACGTGTCTGTGTACTTACTTGACATACATGACGTATGGTGTGCAATTTGGCAATATACGTCTAGGGGAGATGAGAACTTACTGTCTGATTTCAAACGAGCCGTGGTTTATCGGGTATCCTCGTATAATAGGACATGGGGTGGGAGGGGGAGAGAGATGGCAAAGGAGGGGAAAGCTTTAGGAAATAGGGTGATTTCCAAAATCGACTACAGGCTAGGGGCAGCTGCACCAAGGGTGGGGGGGGGGTGGCAGAGGGGGTGATTGATCGCATGATGGCATTTTCAAAACATAGAGACAATCAGAGGTTTTTCGCAGTAATTCATGAAATTTATTGGGTTTTGAAGTACCCCGGGAGTTTTTGCTCCACTGAAAGTTTACTCTGTCGTCGCCTCTGCTTTAAATAATTTGGCGCCCCCTTTTTTTTAAATGTGGCATATTGGGTATGGTCGTCTATAGGACAGGGGATAAAGAGCGGAAAAGTGTGAAAGGAAGAGAAAAACAGGTGAGTTGATTATCATCTTAAAGGTTCGACGGTGAAAGCAGTTGGTGCCCATTTCGACCCAAAAGGGGGCAGATTTTTGTCCCATAGTTTTGGTAACTGTCGCCTATATAATTAGCATACGCATGATTTTTCCTACACGGGGAGAAGCAGTCCTCACAGCCAAAGAACTACCATATAGATCAATACTTTGATGTCAAATTCTGCTATTTATGTAACTTGTTTTACTTTACTGGTACCTGTTAAGGCAAATGCAATATCTACAGATTTACTTAGTGGGATTTGAGGCATTTTGGGAGGTTTGTAGCATAAGGAGGATGCATTTTGATAAATTAGTTGGATTTAGGCTTCCTTGTCTGTGCGCTTCGGTGGGCCAAAGGCTACACTTACTTATCTATTTCAAATGAGGGAAGCTAATATGGTGTGCATTGAAACAGAGGTAAAATTATTTGAATTGTTGCATAAGAAATGAAAATAACAAGGTCCGGTGCACAATCTCAAGTTGTCGGATAGCTGAAGTAGGTTGAATTAATTAACACACGTCTTTCTGGCCCAATTACATAGTAGGCTGATTCCATTTCTGATCATAATTATTGCAGTTATTTAGTCTCTTGCAGTCTCAACACGATGGCGATAAATTAATGCAACATTATTTTACGAATAATGAAAACATGTCTGGACTAAGAGACTAACAGTTTTCAGATGTCATTGATTGTTACAAAATACTTGCGTTAGAATCACGGCTTGACCATGGAGGTTCAATGAAAAGTGCTAGTATTTAGCCATGGCGTGTGCGTCTGTATGTAGGTGTGCATCCAGCTGAGTCTAATTACTACTGCTAAACGTGATCAGATTTTGAAATCACGGTCATTCAACAGTGGACTGCCGTTTACTTAGTATGATCATGGGCCATATGGTATGATCACTTCAGAATATGAGAACTAATCATTTTTATAGAAGTATTTTTAAGGCGAAAGGGTTAACCAGAATAAAAAGAAGACGGCAAATTTACTTTCTTGTTTAACCATCAAAACACGAACATAATACCGTAGAACTGTTCACAAATAAAATGTGCCTTGTAGCAAGAATGCATATGATTCACGTTTACAATTTGTGAAGACACTTCACATGATCATGATGGACATCCATATAGGGCAAGGGTCTGAATGTAGGCCGGTAATATTGGTATAAGCTATATAGGCTATACAGAAATTCAATTCGAAATCTAACGGTTAATGTAAATCAAACAAAATTGTGTTTCCAGCTCTTACAGCATGCTAGAGAGGTTCGAGAGTGGTATTTTCTGTATTTATACAATGTTGATTTCAGGCAAGCAACTGGAATTTACCAATTTGAACTTTAAGCCTAAGAAAAATGCAATGCCTTCACTCTTGTCTTAATCGTCAAAGCTATGGCGATATTTACCCGACGTACTCTCAGTGTGATTTCTAGGACAGGTGAACCATTAGTACGTCTTTGGTATGCCCTAGATTTCACTCAGTGTGTGCGCCTGTCTTCGCCTGTTCACATAATCATAAGCCCAACGTCAAAACACTTTTCATCGTCCTTCGCTTAAATCGTCTTTTCTCACCCCCCCCCCCCACACACACACCCATCCCCGCCGGCCAAGAATACGGCTTGTACGACCCGTTAAGGGTTAGTGACATGATTGGGAACACTTGAAAATGCCTCAAGAACCAAATGAGTTGAAATATATACCAACTATACACCAGTTGGAGTGGATCTCCCAGCTGGAAGGATTTGTCTCTAATTTGTTTACTTAAGGAGAATCAGGCATAAACATACTAGTATTTCAATCTTATCGGGGCACGATAAAAATAGGATCCATAGAGAGCCACACAGCAGGTTTGCCTGCCACGAGGGATATTGACATTAGTAATTTTAGAATGAGTCAACATTTGACTACAAGATTTTCACAGGAGAATCATTGCATATAGTTAACTTGATTCTCGAGTAGTTGCAGCCCAAGTTGAGGACTACCCCCAAGCATGTAATTAACCTTTAATTATCGTGGTTAAGAAACCTATAGATTAGATAGACGCATGTGGCAACAGGCAAATTGTTCACGGAGAATAGTCTAATATGATGTCTGACATTAGCGAAGGCTTCACCGATATGCATACTGCAGCCTTATTCTCGAATTCGTAGAAAGCTCATTATTATATACACATATGCTAACGAGGAATGGGGCCAAGGTCATTTTACTGCATCAATTGTGAGAGAGAGAAAAAAAGAACTGGAACAGAAAGTACTGTGTTTGATCATGGACTTACAATGGTTTGATTAGAATTGTTGTTGACTAGTTATTGACAAAAAATAGACCTACTAATTCATGGATTGTATGATAGTGATGACAAAGTAATGAGAAATAAGAACAGCACGTACTGTGAATATCACGAAGAGAAAAGCGAAACATGGAAACAAAGACAATTAACAATTATGACCGTCAAGTCCCAATGAACAGATGAACCCAATGAATAGTGACAGATAGGTTAAAAAAGGCTGATACTAAATGTTAATCTTCAACATTTCTCTATCGTTGATTTGATTGCGACCTTGGAGAGTTTTCAGGCATAAAAAAGAGCACTTTTACATATTTGACTGAAGCCAAATTGTAGGAAAATCTTCGCACGTGAAGATGTCACAAGCACTTGAGCCTGAGGAGAGAACAAAAATTGAAATATGATATACCTCTGCGGAAAGACAAATTGATATTTTTGTTGGTGTGACATACTTGGTAGCGAAAGCAAGATCGATTAATCGTTCAGTCGACTATCGGGTGACGTAGGAAGTAGCCCCTGGATTCTCAGAATCTTGCCCAGGTCAGCGTCTTCAATGTGTATGTTTTGTGCGGAGTTCGTGTGTCCCATTTCTTGCAACACATTGCAAAATGCACGATCCGAAATAGAGTATAAATCCCACTCGCAATTTCGTTGATTGTTCATGTTCGCAAGATAATATTGTCAGGTGTTACAGTCTTGTCATCTTTCAAGACTTCTGAGGACAGGTGGCCATAATTACTGCTGACAAGAATTTTACCTTCGTCAAAGGAGGACCGAGAGAGATAGCTTTCTGGATAAGCGATTTGAGACGCTTATGACGCTTAAAGGTGGAATTTCACCCTGGCGTAAAACACACACACACACACACACACACACACACACACACACACACACACACACACACACACACACACACACACACACACACACACACACACACACACACACACACACACACACACACACACACACACACACACACACACACACACACACACACACACACACACACACACACACACACACACACACACACACACACACACACACACACACACACAGTTTGTTCACACAGGGATCACAACGTCACTCTGTGATAATGGACCAATGACACACAGTGATCATGACCTGCCGGAAAGAACACCGGGTCGCCACAGAGTGAAGTCTATGACCACGCAGTGATCATAGTGTTACTCTTTGGAATTGAACCAAATCCACATAGTACCACAGTGTGTTCACATTGCAGTCACGAAGTAAACGCACTGTGACAACATTGTGTTGTTTTTTTTTTCCGGCAGGGCATATTTGTAACAAATCAGATTTTGTAACGAAGCAGAAAAATCAGGAAAATATATCAATGAAATTTTGACAATCGGACAAGTATTAAAATGGGCATTTTTCAAAATTCGAAAGATCATTAAATCATCATTGAGTTGCTGCTAATTGGTAGAAGCAGTTTCAGTCTGTCCTGGTGATAGTGGACCGTTAGTTTGGTGGGGTGGGGTGGGGGGGGGTGGCAAGGCCTGTATCTAGTGACTTTTGTTAATGTACGATTATGATACATGTATTTTTTTATAATCTTTGTTTTCAATGCACAATGACACAAAAATAAAGAAAACATAACAACAACAAAATTAAATTACAAAATTGGCAATGCGGTGACATTTACTACGAGCAACTCTCCATTTATTTTGAACACAAAATGGGACTTAATATTCCCTTTTCTTGAAAGGTTATGCCTGGACACTTTTACTCCACATGGGACGTCATCCTTTAAAAATGTTTAAGTCTGAACGAACATGGGGTACGGAGATGAAGAAAATGTTTCTTCACAGAAAATGGGAAAATACAAATTTAGAAACACTTTTTGTGTATAAAGCAAATGGAGAGTAATCATATAGAACAATGCAGTAGGCCTATATTGAAAATTTGTAATGATCGTGAGAATTCTTAAAAAATTAAAATAACATTTGTCTAATTGGTCTCAAATTTTCACTGATGTGTTTGCCTGGTTATATTCGAAGCAACTGTTTATTGGTCTGGAATTCCTATTTTAGTGTGATTTTGGAAGAGATGTATGCTAATGCAGAACATACACCCATTTGAAATGATCATGTCTACGAGATATCTTAAAGGTAAATGACATGATTGGGGGTAGTCCTCAACTTGGGCTGAAACTACTCTAGAATCAAGTAAACTATGCAAAGATTCTCCCGTGAAAATCTTGTAGTCAAACGTTGACTAATTCCAAAATAAACAATGTCAATATCACTTGTAGCACGGAAACCTGCTGTGTGGCTCTCTATGGGTCTTATTTTTATCGTCCCCGGATAAAATTAAGATACTCCTATGTTTATGCTTGATTCTCCTTAAAGATTGTGTCAGGGATGTGCAAGTCCATTACTTCCCTTCATTATCAATACCAAACGGTAGTTTAGAACTTACAAATGGTGTGCTGAAAGTTTGAGATCCATACGTCATGAATTTGTTGTTTTATGAAAAAAACTAATAACGACATGTTACCAGAATGTTGTTCTTTCCGTGAGTTTCAATTTTGCTCAAACTGCGAATCGCAGTTATGTGTATCGTCGCAAGACCAGCGGAGCGCACCGATTGGTTAAACGGCTAACCTCCGCACGACCTTTGGCTAACGGCTGATCGGACAATTTTGGAACGGCACGTGCACGTTTGACGTCGCGGATTTTTTGAAATTGCTTCTGAGTAATTTGAAAAAGGATGAAGTTTAACCGTCCAGATTTTCACCAAAACTCAATATTTTACCCCAAGTCTCTATGAGAGGTGTTTATTTATATTAATCTTCACATTGGACATGATTTCAGCTGATTTCATTCATTTAGGTGTTTTTTGACGTGCAGATGAATGACACAATCTTTAAGTAAACAAATTACAGACAAATCCTCCCAGATGGGAGATCCACTCCTGCTAGTGTATAGTTGGTATATCTTTCAACTCATTTGGTTCTTGAGGCATTTTCAAGTGTTCCCGATCATGTCACTCACCTTTAAAGGGAAGTGGCATGATTGGGAGAAGTAACAAATGCCTCAAGAATCAAATGAGTTGAAACAAACACCACCATATACACCGGCTAGGGTGTATATTCAAGCTGGAAGGATTTGTCTTGATTTTTTTTTAACTTGAGGAGAAACAAGCAGACAGAAATTGCTCCCAAAGAAAGCTACACAACTAATTTCACAGTCACAGCGTTGTCTATACGAATTCTACAACAAATGGGATAATGTATGACTATGAAATTTTAACATCAGAAATTTAGGACTACTAAGTTTGACACTTCCTTTAAAGGAATAGACATAAGGTTCCGTATTGATGAAATACTTTCTAGATCTTAAATATCTAGATCACTTCGTTCATTGTGTATTTGTCCCTTGTTTATTTTTATCTTTTATTAATCCATTTCAATTTCATTCTTATAAAGAACTTTGTCTTATTTTGTTGGAAATGTACCTTTGTTTAATATAGCCTTGCGGAATATAATGCAGCACCAAGCCTGAAGCAGTTATCATGTAACTTCTAACAATGAATAAAAAAAACCTCTTCGTTTGTCACTGAATATATTATCGTGTCATGGATTTCAATACAGATAAATAAAGAAGAAAGCAATATCATATTTCATAGTGGTTCGCGTTTTTCGTCTCGCAAAGTAATCGGAGCTACCACGGCGATGGTTGTAGAAAGAAATGTCAATTAAGCGATATGAACTTCAAATTGATAGTTCATCATTCCCAAGGGCTCGTAGCAATGTTGCGATTAAGTTGAGTAATATAAAGCACACCACACACACACACACAGCAGTTACAAGGACGCACGACACACACACACACACACATGGAGCACAACACGTCACAACACACACAACACACACACCAACACCAACACCACACAGTGCGACCCAGACACAGCGCAAGCTAAGATCGGTGGAGGCCCACCACACACACGGAAGTATCACACACACACACACAACACACAACACACACACACACCCACACAACACATCACACACACACACACACACACCCACACACACACCACCACCCACCCACACGAGCACATCATCACAACACCACACAACACACACACACACACACAGCACAACACACGTCAGCACGAAGACACACACTCAGTCACACACCACAACACACATGGAGACACAACACAGGGAACACACCACACACCTACACACATCATCACAACACAGCACATCAGACACACAATACACAACAATACACACATGACCCACACACACACACATACACACAACAACATACACACACGAACCACAACACACAACACATCACACACAGCACACGCACACACAACACATAGAGTGCGCACAACACACACACACAAACCTACACACACAACACACACAACACCACAAAAGGCACGACACACACACAGCACACACACACACACCACACACCACACACACATGCACACCACACATTACCAGATGCTGAATAGGGAGATTAGTGCTTTACTATTAATCATAATGTCCTATTTAGTATTTCTTATATTTTACCCAATGTTTCGCTAAACTTTTTTTTAGGATAATTATCACTTAATTTAAGCTTTAAACATGAAAAAGAATAATGTCTGAGTGGGTGCACGAGTGGAAAATTATTGTAGACCTATAACTTTCAAGTCGCCCTACGTGGCTGTTATTTTATTACACTGCGATTAAAACACAAATTACACCACGAACCTTGTGATGAACCTTAACGGAACTAAGGGAAAGACATTTAGATTCACAGGCTCGAGAGGGCTAACTTATCAAACGAATAATGAGAAATATTAGATGTCCCGTAATAAGCATTTTTATGTCAGCCGTTATGCGCGTTTTACCGGAACTCACGGCAGAAGCATATAATCACATCCCATCAAATCAGGTTATGTTGGCGCGAGTAAACGATTGGCATGATCCAAAGAGGTGTAAACACTAGGAACTGTTATCAACGATTAAGTTGTGTGTTCTGATCCATGGATATGGATTTAGTCGTGGCGATATGATTTCCCAGGATCGATAAGCGCAAAGAAAGACCACATTGGTGATAGTCTTCTGGGAAGCCTAAGTCACCACACGGGGCCAGAAAGGGCTAACCGCGCTGTTAAAAGGCGAATTTTTCCACATAGTTTATGGATTAGTTAAATCAAGAAGTATGTTCATAACCAAAATATCACTGAAAGTTGAGGCAAATTTGTTGAGCTATACAAAAAAGATGATCTGGACGCCTCCGCCGAAAAAAAAAATTTAAAAGACTAAAATCTTGTGTATCGCGCCTCTTTAGCTGGCAAAATTCCTGTTGAAATCTCATAGTTGTCATACTCGAAGAAAATGCCCCCGTTGGAACATTAATTTTCAACAAATATAAATTTCCAGAAATGTTATTTCTATGGAAATGAGAAGTTTTGTTTTCCATTGTTCTTAATGTATGCCAAGGCTAAACATACATCTAACATGTCCATTTTACGGGTTTATAGTTTCCATTGCTTGTTGTTCCAACCGAGAAATATAAGATCCTATGAAGACTTGTATTCGAACCCATCAGCATGTACGACTGGACAATTATAGACCATCGCTGCAAATGCAGATGTGTTGACCATGTTTTGGGTCACAGTTGAAAGTAAGATGCGCAAGTAACTGTCATATGGAGTTTGCGGTTTAAACTTTAACGTAGTGCTGGCAAGAGAAATTGTCGACAAATATAATTATTGACATCGAAACGACCTTTGACCTAGCACCTACCCGCTTAACATCATACATTCAAAAACCCGTTTGCTGGCGGGAACATCGATTGTGCCCTAGCTGGTGTCACCATCATCGCCTATGTCTTGAGGCAATGGGTTAAAAATATTACCAAGTACACTCTGTAGCCTACGGTTTTAAAAATTGTTGCAGAATAATTAGTCATATGATATCCTTCTATGTGTGTAAACAGAGAAAAATCGAAATGATCTTTGACCTGATTACCATAATGACCACTGGACTGCGTGCGGATAGAATGATCATTCTAACATACAGATAGTACATCAAAATGATGTCCTCGTTAGAGGCCTAGTTGGGATTAATAAATTGGAGTTAAGTGCGGTGCAAAAAGTATAAATTGGGTCAATTAAGGAAGGCCTTACAGGTGAACTTTGACCTTTGTGTCGAACGGCGGCATAAGGATGGACGCGTCGTCCTCACCATTGGTGGGCGAGAACAGATAAACTGTTTCTAAGATCAAGTCGAGATGATACATATACTTTTGTTTTGATGTAACTTTAACGGCTGGACATCACAAACAAAATTCACGCTTGGAAGGAACGCGTCACATCATGACCTAATTAATTCGGTCCGAGTAAGGATACGAACTCCTGGAGCATTAATAGGATGTTCGCTAAATAATATG
>JZLH01S0624208.1:5260-28170 GCA_001188425.1 Eucidaris tribuloides | reverse complement strand
ACACACACACACACACACACACACACACACACTACACACACACACCAACACACACACACACACACACACACACACACACACACACACACACACACACACACACACACACACACACACACACACACACACACACACACACACACACACACACACACACACACACACACACACACACACACACACACACACACACACACACACACACACACACACACACACACACACACACACACACACACACACACACACACACACACACACACACACACACACACACACATGCACACGCACACACAGATGCTAAATAGGGAGATAGTGCTTACTATTTAATCATATGTCTATTTATATTCTTATATTTTACCCATGTTTCGCTAAACGTTTTTTTTAGGATTAATTATCACTTAATTTAAGTTTAAACATGAAAAAAAAATGTCTGGTGGGTGCACGAGTGGAAATTATGTAGACCTATAACTTTCAAGTGTCCCTACGTGCTGTTATTTTATTACACGGATAAAACACAAATTACACACGAACTTGTGATAACCTTAACGGAAACTAGGGAAGACATTAGATCACAGGTCGAGAGGGCTAACTTATCACGAATATTGAGGAAATATTGATGTCGTAAAAGCATTTTTATGTCACCATGCGGTTTTCCGGAACCACGGCAGAAGGCATAAATCACATTCCACCATCATCATTTTGTTGGCGCGAGTAACGATTGGCATGATTCCAAAGAGGTGTACTACTGGAACTGTTATCACGATTAAATTGTGTGTTTGACCATGGATATGGATTTATCGTGCGATATATTCCCAGGGTATCGATAATGCAAAACCACATTGGTGATATGTCTTCTGGGCCCGTAGCACACGTCGGGCAGAAAAGGGCTAACCGCGCTGTTAAAGGCGAATTTTCCACATTAGTTTTGGATTTAGTAAATCAAGAATATTTCATAACCCAAAAATACTGAAAGTTTGAGCAAATTTGGTTGAGCTATACAAAAAAGATGATCTGCACCCTCGCCGAAAAAAAAAATAAAAGACAAAATCTGTGTATCGCCCTCTTTAGCTGGCAAATTCTGTTGAAATCCATGTTGTCATACGAGAACAATGCCCCCTTGGAAACATTAATTTTCACAAATATTAATTTCCAGAAATCTTTATTTCTTATGGAAAATGAGAAGTTTTTGTTTTCATTGTTTCTTAATTATGCCAAGGCTAACATACATCTACATGCCATTTTACGGTGTTTTAGTTTCATTGCTTTGTTCCAGCCGAGAAATATAAGTCTATGAAGACTTGTATTCGAACCATCAGCATGTGACGACTGACAATATTGACCATCGCTGCAGATGCAGATGTGTGACCAATGTTTGGTCACAGTTGGAATAATGATTGCCAAGTAACTGTCATATGGGAGTTTGCGGGTTAACTTTAACGTAGTCTGGCAGAGAAATTTCAATATAATTATGACATCAAACGACCTTTGACCTAGGCACCTGACCCGTCTTAACATCATGACATTCAACCCGTTTGCTGCGGGAACTCGATGTGCCCTAGCTGTGTCACCTCTCGCCTATCTGTGAGGCAATGGGTTAAATTATTCCAAGTACATCTGTAGCCTACGTGTTTTTAAAATTGTTGCAGAATAATTAGTCATATGATAGTCCTGCAGGTTGTAAACATAAAAAAATCAAATGATCTTTGACCTGATTACCATACCACTGACCATATCCTACAACAGAAGTACATCAAAAGTGTTCTCTTTAGGCCTAGTTCGGTTAAAAATTGGAGTTATCGGTGCAAAAGTAATTTGTCATTAAGGAGAGCCTTACAGGTGAACTTTGACCTTTGTGTCGAACGGCGGGCAAAGGATGGACGCTCGTCCTCACCATTGGTGGGCGAGAAAGTAAACTGTTTCTAAGATCAAGTCGAGAATGATACAATATTTTTTTTGATGTACTTTAACGGCTGGACATCAAACAAATTCACCTTGAAGAACAGCGTTCACATCATGACCTAATTATATTCGGCCGATAAGGATACGAAGCTCCTGGACATTAATAGATGTTGGCCTAAATATAATTGTAAAGTAACAACGTAGTTCTGTAACATGATATTGGTGTCAAGTTGCATCTAATACTGAAGTTAATTAATCCCGTAGAAGTGATGTGGGCGGGAGGACAGTCGTGCCAGCGGGAGTTACGCTCAGACCCCATTCGTTTATGCAAACTTTAGTCTGGCTTCCAGACACAAGGGTGTACCTGTACTCATACGATGCCCCACAAGTGTAGCTGTGTGAGGGAAATATCATAGCCGTAACATCTTTGTAACCCCCTCTTGCATTCCACCCTATTCTATTTTTGGCCAATTCCTACTTTTTTAAAAAATACCGTAGGTTACTGTATGGTATTATGGTGCAAAACATGGAGGAGGGAAGAAAATGTGTAATAGCGCCATTACTAACTGTACAATTTCTTACCAACTCCCATTTTTCTCGTTTATATTTCCATAAATTTACCCCTGAGACTGAGACGTGATCTAAATTTAAATGCACCGTAAATTTTCCTGTTTGATTTACTATTTATGAACCTGTCGACAGCGATAGAACGTACATCCTGCTTTGGGGTAATCGTAACTCATCTGCCAAATTGTGACCTTTCTGATACATGTACTATTATAGTTTCTTAGTCTCTTGTGGTGGTCTTTCTGCTTTTTCGACAACGTATTCTGAAGGTTTAACTTTTTCAGTATAATTGAAGACTATAGAATAAGAAGTACTGAACAACACTACTTTTGAGAAACAAAGGCTCAAAGTTGGCAAATTTTGTCTACAGACCACAATTGTTTGAGTTTTACATCCAAACTTGGTGAAGTTAATTGACACAATACGAGATGAATATAGGACAAAAACAAACACTGTCACACTTGTCGATTTCCAATAATCAATAATCAATATTGTGGATTTAAGTACTTCTTCTAAAAACAAGGGTCTCAGGAAAACAAATGCATTTCTCGAATAAATGAATGTCAAAACACTTCATTGTATGTATGTCTGGAATGACCTCCGTAAGACAGACAATTTGATATGCAATTTGTCAAATTTGGACGTTGTTTTAAATTTGACCTCATTTGACCTTTGACCGGAAGTGACCCCATATCTCATCAACAAAGCACAAAATACATGATAAATTATATATTTTCTTAATCATTGTAACTAATCGAGTAATTTGAGACACACTTTGAAGAAATTAGACCAAGTTAAAATTTTGACCCGGTTGACCCCTCCCCTGACCCCTACTAGGGGAGGGTCAAATTGACCAAAGTTTTGTCAAAATATTTCCCGGCATGTAACGACTTCAAAACAAGCACTAACTCAATTTCGTCAAAATGTGACTTAAGTACTTCTTATTATATACTTAAACGTAATAAACGCCACCACTGTCATATTCAGAAGTAGTTCTGAAATGGTTAAGTACGACCTCCAACAACCTTTTCCAGCTCCTAAGTAGTTGCTATAGCAGACATTAGTCAGAAAGAATCATTTTACATAAAACATTTTCATGCCATGTAATTGCAGGTAGTTTAGTATTTAGTATTTATTTTGTACGCGACAATTAATGGTAAGTTCCATAACTTTGTCTATTTGCAGCTCAAACGTTACAGGACGATGATGTCACAAGAGAAAATGTGAATAAGACGAGCTCGGGGAATTTGTTTAGAGGTGGGGCTTAGCATGGTGTGAAGAAAACACTTCAGAAAAAATTGTTACATTATATGATGCATATTTTCATGAAATGTTAAGTGATTTAGTGATGTACAGACCACTAGGCATTTATTTCCAATACAGCGACCCTGTAGTTTTTCCCTCTTATGCCATTAAATCTGCGTAAGTATGTTAAAAACGAAGTTAGACTTCTGGCAACCAACGTTGTCCAAACTTTTCGGGATGTTTCAGCATACCGTGACTATGAGAGGGTTCGTTGACAAGACGTTGGGTTTCAAGTTTGCGATTCAAATACAGAAAGTCGGAACCAAAATGAGTTATCGTTGGCTCGTTGTACAGGTGGGTTATAGCAGGGACCTACGGTTCCAGAGACCTACCTAGTTATGGCCCGGGTGAGTGTGTGTGTGTGTGTGGTGTGGGTGGGGGGGGGTATGACTCCCTAAAGTTACTGTTTTTTTTTTTTGCATTTAAGGAACATTTTGCCCCCTGTATGAATTATAATCATATCCAAATTAACGCGGATATGGTACAACTGATAGGACGATGTATCATTTTGAACAGAGACTTAAAGGCAAGGTTCACCCTGAAATCAAGTTGGTTTTAATAAAAGTAGAACAATGAGAGAAACATATTAATGAAAGTTTGGCGAAAATCCACCAAAGACTAACGGGGTTATGAGGTTTCAAAGTTTTAGATTTATGACGTCACATGCGAGCAGCTCCCAATATGTCATGTAATATAAATTCCATAAATTGCCATTTTTATTGGTTCATGATAACTGAATGAGGTTTTCTTCATAGAAGCATGTATGAAATAATATTTTCGATAATATATTGAATGCACAGGTAAAATTATTTTCAAATTTCTGGGAAAACGGCACTTTTATGGAATTTATATCACATGATATATGGGGAGCTGCTCACATGTGACGTCACAAATTTAAAAGTTAAAAATTTCATAACTCTGTTATTCTTTGGTGGATTTTCGTCAAACTTTCATTAATATGTTTCTCTCATTGTTCTGCTTTTATTAAAACCAACTTGATGTCAGGGTGAACCTTGCCTTTAAGGGTAGGGAGGAAAGGAAAGGAAAGGAAAGGAAAGGAAAGGAAAGGAAAGGCCCTGTTTGTGGATAAATGCCCCATGACCTTTTGACGTGTCCGCAATTCTCATGATATTTCGTTCTGAATTATACGGTGTAGTAAAATGTTGGAGGAAGACTCCATTACCCTTTAAAAATACAGATTCTGTTTCTGTCCGAGCTCCATATAGCTGTGAACTGTATATACGAGAACGTTTATCATACAATATTGTGTACATGTATCATTCCCAGTCCAATCTAGTCTAATACACAGACTCCGAATTACTTGGGAACTTGGAAGCTGATTTCCGGCGAACGAAGCGTGAGTGGCTGAAATGGCATGTAAAGTGACTGACATCTGCAGTAGACATACATAATTGATAAACTTGAATTATCAAGTACAGAAAAGAGATGTACATGACAGTGTTTTGGGTTGCATTTCTAGACTACACCGGGTTTCATTTTATCACACTATACAGAGGTTAATATTTTTATGCGATAAACTCAATTCTTAATCTGTTGCACCCTGTCAAATTATAGAACTAGCTTCTGTCATTTCTTCGTTTAAATGTCCGCTTCCCGTGCATGCGGGGTGGGGTATCTTGAACTTACAACGTGTAGGTCGTTGTGTAGCCTATGACGTTTAGGGCATACTTTAAGACAATAATTAATGAAGAACTTCTGAGCTTCTTGGACGAAAATAGAACACGGTCAGACGTATACCCCTGTAACTCAAAGCTTCAGGTCCAGGGACACATTCAGCGTGAGTGTTACTATTTCAGTTAAGCCTAAAATAATGTATAGGAAGTTTGTATCGCCCCCTTGTGATGCGTCATTGATGTGACTAGTCTTCAATCAAAACCCTTGTCTACGCAAAGCTTTTGAAATGCTGATCATTCTTTCTGTTAAATGTCAGAAATGACATCAAAACTATTTTACACATCGAAATGGTCTGTTTCCGTGAAAAAAAAATGTATAGGAAGTTTGTATCGCCTCCTTGTGATGCGTTATTGATGTGACTAGTCTTCAATCAAAACCCTTGTCTACGCAAAGCTTTTGAAATGCTGATCATTCTTTCTGTTAAATGTCAGAAATGACTCCAAAACTGTTTTGCACGTCGAAATGGTCTGTTCCCGTCCAAAAACAAAATTCCTAACACAATCTATGTATAACCAATGTTACCGATTGAAATATTCCCGAAAAGGCGGTAGAAGATTGAGACTAAAAGCATGGTTTGTACCGCAAATCGGTGGTTCACGGGTTATGTACGTATCATGGGTTTTTACATTCATAATGTGTAAGTCGTTGATATGTCATCTCAGTTTGATGTACAACTGCCATTCGGCGTGTACGTACTTTTTTCCCGGCCCCCGTGGAAGGTATATTGATACACACTCACAAAGGATGGTTAGGGATATGTAGCGGGTTGTAAAACAGCATACTAGTTATTTGATTATACCAAAGACTAAATATCCTGACAACAAGTTGGGATCAATTTTCCTCCGGAGAGAACTGTGAGGTAAGTTATTTATAATTTTTATCTTTATTTTTTTAACCTTATTTTATTTCTTTGCATGCCAATATCATTAAAATGTTATGTGACGGAGAAAATGGTAATTGTTGAGATGTATACGATAAGGGACTATACTTCTGTCGCATTATTGTTGAGTAATTTGTAACCGAATTGTTTCACTACGGATATTTTGTTGTGATATATCTTAATCATTGTTCATCAAGTCCTACCATCTGTATTGTGCTTACTGCGGGTATTCATTGAGTAATAAAGGAAATTGTGGTTTTAGATATTATAGGTGCTGTGCGTGATATTTAGTCAGATCAGTTTAACAGTATAACGGATGTGCAACAAACTCGGCAACGTCGTTACGACAGCAACTTCTACTAGTATTTAAATTTCATCAGCCTTATTATTTTATTTTTTTTACGAAACCTGACTCTTCAGCCCCAAGGATTTTGCGAGAGGCGAAGATTTAGGTGAATCTTTACAAAATTCTTAATTCCTAATCTTTACATTAGGAGCTATGTCAGCATAATTTGCTCGATAAGGTCATTTCAGGTGTGAAAATCACGAACACTATCTTTAGTAAAACTTTTTTTGATGCATTCCATGCAGCTAGTACTCATGTGGTTATATGCTTTTTTTTTTTTACGTCGATGTATTGTTTTAATTCTTACTTGCACAATGTTTGTAAATCATGCACAATTCAGCTCTTGGCTGCCATGTTTGATTTTAAATAAAACCTTTATTGAATTGAATTGAATTGAATTGAATTGAATTAGTAACGCACGCAGAATATCACACGTGCAGTTAATTGACTTTGATTTTTGTTCATTTGGTTCTGCGAGGGCTAACCGATTCAAATCCACTGCAATAACCACATTTTTTTCCATTGTATGGACATGGGATCAACGTTACAAATCCATACTAAAATCAATTTATATATATAAAAAAAACCACGTTGATTTCACTGTATACTAAACGCATGCTCTTTTAAAATATTAAATCAAATGGTAATCTCGTTAATTGCTGAAAATATGAGGCCAATGCTGGCCTATGAAGAGGGATACCAATTATCATATAGAATTAAAATCTGATACTTCAGCAGCTGTTACACAGGGGCAAAAAGGTTTCATGCAAGACACAAAAAATACTCTGTAAACGTATAGCAGTGCTAGAAACACTTTCACAAACTCATTTATGTAAATGTAATAATACAAATTGAAACTGTGAGTGTGCACTCCTGCATGACAATACGCGATAAGGTAGCTGTGATGTGTCGTGGACCATTCTGAGAATCCATTTTTCTTCTACAGGGCAGTAACATGATTGGGGGAAGTAACAAGAAATGCCACAAAAACCAAATAAGTTGAAACATATACAAGTTTATAATCTGATCAGAATGCACATCGAGCCGGATGGAAGGATTTGCCATGAATGCCTTTATTGTGGCAAAACGAACTTTTATTTTCCAGCAAAGAATTAAAGGCGGAATTTAACAATGTTTCAAGTACAAAAACAAACAAAAACAAAACTGAGCTTCATAAACCTTCATGTGTGTCTCTAACAAAGTCCAATGGGAGCCCTGACAAATATTGTACTTCAAAATGATCGTTAAGTGCTTTAAAAGAGTGAAAATCTTTTGAGTATCCAGCTTTTTCATGTCCATTTCCTCCCAGAGACTGACTGTGTATGGGGGGGGGGGGTACTCAGATTATAGTCAGACGGGGGTGTACCGCTGAGAACTCCGAACCCATACCCACATCTAAGGGTCCTTTTGCCATGTAGGCACCCATGTCTAAGGGCTTCAAAAACTTTTGGCGCGCGAAGCGAGCCGAAAACCTGAAAATCGCATACGTCTGCGCACGAAGCGCGCCAAAAATTATTAAAAAACATGTTTGCGCCCGAAGCGCGCCAAAATTTGAGGATTGTGAGTATTTGCGCGCGAAGCGGGCAGAAAATTTGAAAATTTGAAAAATGGGGCCCATGTCAAAAGATATTTTTAATGAAAAGGGGACCCATGTCTGAGGGTTTTTTTTTCTTGAATAACTTACCCTTCCCAGCGGCACATCTCCGTATACACAATATACGTGACGTACCCCCCACCCCCCCCCCACTCCCCGGGCTGTGAATACACCCACAGGACCATGCGGTCCATGCATAAGTCACGGGGCCGGGTGATATTTGTCCATGTACATCTTGCCAGTGGGATAATAACTTTCCAAAATATCGTATTCCAAGGTGTTAGCAATTGTCCGTAATTCATTTACTACATAATGTAGCTCAGATATCAAAGTACCAAAAAAAAAAAAAAAAGAATGTCCACAATGTTAAATTGTGTCTTGAAAGTATAGAAGTCATATAAACTGAACCGATAAAATCTACACAACAAATTTGATTGTCAAAAGCATTTTGTAGAGCAAGGCGAGACGTTTAACCGTGAAATCTCCACAGCATGTAACTTTAAAGGTTAGTGACATGATTGGGAACACTTGAAAATGCCTCAAGAACCAAATAAGTTGAAATATATACCAACTATACACTAGCAGGAGTGGATCTCCCACCTGGGACAATTTTGTCTGTAATTTGAATCAAGCATAAACATAGGAGTATCTTAATTATTTTTATCCGGGGACGATAAAAATAAGCCCCATAGAGAGCCACACAGCAGGTTTCCTTAATACGAGTGATATTGACATTGTTTATTTTAGATTGAGTCAACGTTTTGACTACAAGATTTTCACAGGAGAATCCTTGCACAGTTTACTTCATTCTGGAGTAGTTTCAGCCCAAGTTGAGGACTACCCCCAATCATGTTATTTACCTTAAAGCAGTTTTGATTCTTGTGATATTTGCATCCTGATTGGAGGACTACTTCTAAACCTGCCATTTACCCTGACGTCAAGTTGGTTTTAATAAAATGAGAGAAACATATAAATGAAAGTTTGGCGAAAATCCACCAAAAAATAACAGAGTTATGAAGTTTCAAAATTTCAATTCTGTGACGTCATATGCGAGCAGCTCCCCATATGTCATGTATATGAATTCAATAAATTGTCATTTTTCTAATGGTTCATGATTAGTTTTTTCTTAAATAAAAGTCTGTATGAAATAATGTTTTTGATAGTATATTGAATGCACAGGTTAAACCATTTTCAAATTTCTGAGAAAACGGCACTTTATGGAATTTATATCACATGACATATGGAGAGCTAATCGCATGTGACGAAACAATTTAAAACTTTACAATTTCTGTTATTTAAAAACTCTGTTATTCTTTGATGGATTTTCGTCAAACATTCGTCAATATGTTTCTCTCATTGTTCTGGTTTTATTAAATCCAACATGACGTCAGGGTGAACCTTGCATTTAAAAATTAATGTAATGTAAGATGTGCGATGAGGCATTTTGGGGGCGTAAATGAAATTCAGGCAGAATTCAACGTATAAATATATTCATCCGTGGACTGGAACGTCGTAACTAGCTTAGTAAGAAAAATATAAAATGCGGATATTACTCTCAGGAACACGAAATTTTGATGAGTCAATGACACCCCAAAAATAAAACATTCCTGAGTTAAACCAATGAAGTCATTTGGCATAATTATATTTTATTTTCAACACTTCTTGACCATGTATCAATAATAGAATATTTTCAGACTGTCTGTATGTATCGACATTGCTATACAGCTTAAGTTTGATTTTCTTTCCTGCCTCCAGTCTATAGAAGCCATACGTGCAAGTTTATTTTTCCATACGCGTGTGCATGACATGATATGTTAATACTCTACCTTGCAATATGTCAACACACTGCAAATTAGCGATAGGATTTTGGATTGGAACCCCACCCCCATCCCGAGTACACTACTCGAGATTACGGTTGCTTTCAAACCTAGAACCTTCTTACTCAAATTGTGTTCTAGTCTCGATTCCAGAATATGCGACTTTTTCTACCCACAGATTATACTTACTCTGCCTTAGTCGAAAGTAAATCAAGACACTACTAGTCTTAGTCAAAGCAGATAGTTTCCTCCTTATCAATATAAGATGGTTAATAAAACTTCTGGAAGCCAGACTAACTGGGTACTGGTGGTATATTTCCACGCTGATTCAAGGCAGTGGCGTATCAAGGGCTTATGCCACTCGGGCCCAACGATGAAATTGCGCCGTTCACTCCGCCTAAACGTATCGACCACTTGACGAAATGTATACGCCACAGAGCGACCAAGCAGATTGATTTTGCAGTTTTAACCATCAAAAACGATTTTATTGTGTATTTGATCTATAAGATAATTAGCATGAAAGCATTGCTATTGAGCGATATATTTTCGAATCAAGAAAATTTAGAAAATGGCACTCACTTCTTCCTCAAATGAGGAACAAAATTAACAGATATTTTCGAGAAATCTAGCAAGGAATCCAAAATTTTAGATTTTTTTTTTTAAATCTTCAACGTTTATACAATGCTATGTTATACTCTTGATTGAGGGGCCATTATACAACAACATGCTGATTAAATTTAGTATCAAACAAGGCAACAAGAGCAACCTTTTACCTTCAAATTTTGAACATTTTAAAACATATTATTTACCATACCGTATTTGAATTTATGATTCTGAATGAAAACGTGCGAGGCAGCACAGCAACTGAGCATTAGAAACTTTGTCGTTACTTTAACCCTACGAAAAACCCATTTAATGCAATTTATCCTGTGAACTGTAAAGGAGGGGTCGGATAATCCTAAAAGGGGAATAAAACTCAGACATCTACTTGCATTCACGGAACAGGTAGCCATTAAGGAAAAGAAAATTGTGAAAATTTGAGCAGATTTGACTGAACCATTCAAGAGTTATGAATGTTTAAAATTTACTTAACCTTAATATGGAGAATTCTTAAATTTGCAACTCTACCACTTTTTTGAGATGAAAATATGGAGAACTCCCTATTGGTTCAGTGTATACAAATTTTCACAGATTTACATTTTTCTGAAATGTCAGTTGAGAAGGTAATCACATTATTTCAGAAAAAAACATGTAGAATTATTTTTGCTGGGACATACCTGCACAACACAACAAGCAAGAGTCAATCAAATATTTCGTAAAAAGATGAGAATAAGTAAACATTTGTGTACAAAACCAATGGGGAGTTCTCCACAAAAAGGATTAGATAAACTTTGAACATTCAAAACTTTTGAAAATTGAACGGTTCAATCAAATCTGCTCAAACTTTCCCTGTTTTATTTCTTTTAATTTCTTTTATTGATCCGTATTCTCTGAATGCAGGAAGATGTTTGGGTTTCATTCCACTTTAAGGATCACAATGCTCTTCCTATTCTCCCCTTTCTCTTTCTCTCTTTTGCGTTTTTGTGCTCTTAAAGGGGCACGTGCCCCCTCTGCACCCGTAAATACGCCACTGATTCAAGGGGGAGATTTGGGATGCGACGATATTAAGACCAGAAATCTTTTCCCGACGTCAATTGCTCGTTTCCGTTCGTTTTCAGCTTGATTTCCGCTACTTGACACATCTCGACACATCTTGACAAAATTTATCTTACAAGGATTTAGCACCCGGAGTCAAAACAGAGAGATCTCAATTCACTGGTTTACTCAGTCCGTGACCTTCTTTGCGCTGCTACTACAGTTTGTTTTACTTGCGTACGTGACGATATAGCACAAACAAACAACATTAAGAGTTCAAACTGTGAAGCAGAAATCAAGAAACTGAAGCACTTTGTTCTTAAAGAATCTTACGATGTACCAGCACGAACGAATAGCCCTATACAAATTGTTATTAATCTGTTTTGAATCAATGTTAAAACAACGTGCTTTAATATTATATATGAACCACTATTTGATTTTTAATTATTTGAATTTAGTTAGTCTATCAGGATCATTTTTGAGCAATTTGGTTTAGTCATTCAAGGGAATTATGTTTTAAATTCATTTTTTTTGGTTTTACTTTTCATTTTTGTTTTGTCCCTAATTATGTAGGCCTACTTGAATTTGCTTTTTTGCAACCTCGAGCATTTCGACTTACTCCCAGCTTTATTACAGAGAGAAATTATTCAATAACCAGAAATGATACCTAATGCAAGTTTATGTGTTATATGTATATAGGGGCCTACACATCAATATAATGATAACAAAAATGAAAATTAAATTGTATATATCAGAACATATGAGGAAATAAATATATTATTTGATAACCAATTCCAGGTTTTCATCCCCAAATATCGCAGAGTTACCCACGCGAGCCATGAATATTTCGACCGTGGAATGGGCGTAAAATCGTATTTCATATCAAATTTCTTTGGATGTAAAAAAAAAAAAAAACCTTCTCATGACCAACTTCGAGAATATAAATGTCTCTTTACGTCTACCGTACAAATTGCATGTCTGGCCTGGACATCTGTCGTCGAATGTACTCCTGATTTCAGTTATCGGCGGCGGGGGGTTAGGGTCATCTACCCACATTGGTCCCGCGAGCAATGCACGCGCACCCCGGGGACACGCGTGTTGACTCAATATCTTCAAGAGCTTTTCGTAGGTGAGCGACCGTTCGTTCATTGCAAGGGGTCAAAGGATATGTCGGCACAACACCTACGGTCGCCGTAACGAGAAATCCAGGTAGCAGAGGCGAACAATGCAACTCCTTCATAACAAATTTGTGTCGTGTTTACCTATGCGAGTTCTTGGTGACGTATATATAAAATCAATGAAGAATGTTATCATTATGGTTAACGAAATTATATGCACGTAACGGATGATATGTTGACGTATTTGTAGACATACAACACCAAAAATAACGAATCTCTGTGTAAAAAAGTGATTAGCCAAGAATTCACTAAAATGTCATACTCACCCACGTAAAAATGTTCGCGCGCGCGGGAAAATAGGTGGGTGTGGGATGGTTGATAATTCTCTGCTCTTTATGGCATATTTATCGAATGCGTGTTTCTGCTTCCACTCCCGAGAGCCTCAAAGTAAGGCAGCTATATGCTCTAATTAGAACATCTCGACTAACGTGTATAATTTGTTGACGTAAGTTTGAAAAAAAAAACCCTTGCTGCTACCTGGCTCATTCATTTTGAAATGCTCGGGTTAACGACGAGAGGTGATTATTTTGTGTTCCTGGGAAAATGATAAAATGGTAAAGAGGTGCACTGGCACAGACAACATATACATACAACAACTGTAAATCAGTTGTTAAAAAGGGGATATGGTAAGAATAGGAGTAAATGATACCCGAATCAAGTATACTCGTTGAGATTCTGCAGTGAAAGTATCGCGGTCAAACAATTTCTCTAATAATTACTATCAGAAAATGTTGTATTATACGGTCGAATAGCTTTACCATATAGTTTCAATTCCTATGAGGGTCATAATTGAAATGATTGCTTGTTTTTCCTCGAGAAAATAAATACAAGACAAATCCTCGTAGCCTAAATGTTGACTATAGTTTATGGCCTATATATTGATATAAGTTTCAATCCATCTGATTCTAGAGACATTGTTTTATTTCTTTCAATCATGTCACTACCCTTAGATGCCCAAACCACCCCCTCTCCGGGGATCAGTCCACTTAAAAAATACAGTCGTAATAGAGGGAGTTGCCAAATTTTGAACAGATTAGACCTTCAGAAGCGAATTTTTAGTTGTTTTTTATCTTCTTCTACAGCTTTTCCAAAACCGCCCCTTCTTAGTATCATGCAGTGTGTTTTCAAATAATTGTTTTGATCTTCTTTTATAGTTTTTTTTTCAAAACCGCTCATTCTTAGAATTATACAATGTATTTTAAGTTGTTTTTATCTTCTTTTACAGCTTTTTCAAAACCGCCCCTTTTTAGTATTATACATTGCATTTTAAGTTATTTTTGATCTTCTTTTACAGCTTTTCAAAACCGCTCGTTTTTTAATCTGCTATACAGATTGTTGAAAATGCATGGATTTCACTGCCATAATGAATGAAAAACAAAATACAAAGGGGGGTTTATCTTTATTTTTAGGTAATCGATGCTTTATACTGGGACATAGTTTCTGTAACTGTATAAAACTAATTGCTTATGGCAATGTTGAAAATGTTTATGGTTTTGAGGACGCTCTTGTTTTGAACGGTTAACTAAAATAAGTTATTTCCAGTTGCCTGGCCCAACACGCACTTGTTTTCTCTCGTTAATTGTTGTTTGGATTAACTCTTAACGTGCGAAACTCGCCGATCTGCACCAAATAATGCACATAAAACTCAGAGAAGATTAAATCCTCTGCCATGTTAAGAGGTTAAGTTTCAATTCAATATGTACATTGTACGTATGTAATTAACAATCAGTCACGCAAATTCGAAGTCACTCCAATTCAGAATCTTAAGTAGAGTAAGCCTGCCATGGGCGACCTTTTCTCACAACTGTGCTATAAAATCGTGATCCATTCTGTCACAAACCTTTCACAAAGTATGGTCTTGTCGTGCCAGACGTCAGAAAACAATATCAAACCTACTGGAACTTGTATTGAAGGAATTGTTTGACAATGTTTCCAGTTTAAAAAAAAAATTAGGCTAAATGAATCCCCATGCTAGAAATGTCTCTGATAATGTCTACAAATGAAGCCCTGGAAATGGGGCAGTTCAAAATGATAGACTACTGTGTTGTAAAATGTTGTGCCAGGATATTAATTCATCTACCAATATGTACTGTACATGTTTTGTTAGTGACAGTATAACTGTCAAGTTCTGTGTTGTAGGTGTTTTTTGTTCTTTCAAACACTATCATGTAGGTCAGATATGTTCAAAATGAGTGGTCCCTAACCACACTCCTTACGAAGTGGGAATTTACATTTTTAAAGGCATCGTATAACGATATTTCCATTTAAAACAAAATGTGAGCTACATGTTTCCCCATGCTCCAAGTGTCATTGATAAGGTCTAAACATGAATTCGTGAAAAAAAAATATTTCAGACTGATCACTAAGTGCTTTAAAACAGATAAAATCAGGAGAGACCATTCCAGTTTTCCCCATAGACTGCAGTGTCGCAGAATTTCAGTCGGCTGAGAATAATTCATGTGCCAATTTTTACCTGTATATCTTTTACAAGTGACAAGTAACTGTCTGAACTTTTGTGTTCTAGGATGTTTTATTTGTCCATTCAAACACTGTCAGATATGTCAGATAACAAAGTTTGACATTTTTTTTTTAAGCGGGACTTCCACAATGTTATATTGTGTCTTTACGGAGTGATACATTTAAAAGTGTCGAATTTTGACAAATGAGATGGTGTGATTTTGATTATCAGAGAGCAGATATCGCTTTGTACATTTCCAATGACAAGAAAGTCGGGAGGCCTCCATCTTTTATTTTTTTTCGTCAACATTCGTCAAAACGGAACGTATTAGTTTCAGGGTATTATAAGAATAATAATAAGATCATATTTCATTTTCCCCCATTTACCAAAATTATACACTGTCTTTAATATTAGACATATAGAAAATGAAATCTGTGTATATCTCTGAAAAGAAAGAGAGAAGACACTTTGTTTTTCATAGACTATCACTTTAACGGTATGACAGTTATGATGAAAAAGTTACTTAACGTAATGTTCGGAGGAAATTATTAATAGAAATGCCATGGTTATTGTTGTAACACCTAAGCGGAATTCGATATTAAATTGAATTAAAATACTCAATGATTACTACTCAAAAGTTACATTAAAATGGAAAATGCAGGAAGGGTTAGGCCCGGGTTTAGGGGAAGTTCTAGTTTTGTGTTTCCAACTTTTCGGGGGCATCGCAGATTTCAATACACGAGCCTCCTTTATGATGTCTTAACAAATAATTATGGCGGCTTGAAGTACAATTATCTCGCTGCAAAGGTCACATAGAATCCATTGCCATAAACAGGATTTTCTACAGGAAAGGGGTGAAAACAGGAGGGGGACGGATCAGAACGACTGGGTGGAATAAAAATTCGTGTAAAAGAGATCGCCATGCAGATTGTCCGATGTTACCAACAATGAGCCTTTACTCATCATAATGGGCATTTTTTTTTATATTAAGATCGGGGTCTGGGAGGTGGTATGTTAACTCCATTTCCCCTTCCCACGTGAAGTTCCTCCGCTGCGTCCAAGTTGGGGGGGGGGGGGAGGTACGACTGGATAGGGGTTAACTATCCAATATCCGCTAGAACTAGCCACGTGCTATTGCTCGACTAGTATCACTGAGTGAATCTCGGTACGCGCCTTGAGTCACCTCACTAGGTCAAGGCCACGCAGACAGTCGGGCTAGTCGTACGGGTGTGACGTTGGGGGAGCGGGGGGGGGGGGGGGTGCTACCCTAAATACGCAACGACAGATGTGAAAATGCGATAATTCCCTTTGTATCAACACGTATGTGTAAAGCTAACTGGTTGACATATTCGTTATGGTAGGTACGTAAACATAAACCTAGCGATGCTTCATGTGCAAGCGGTACTATCAAATTGACAAATAAAACAAGCAAGCACAAATAAAATTTCAGTGTGAAATATCAAATATCACAGATAACGTGTTCAAAATGACTGAGGCAAATGAAAACAACGGAAGTGCTTTGATATGATTCCAAAGTTAAATAAAAGAAATGGAAGAAGTCAATAATTCATGGCATCTACACAGTAGGTACGTCGTCTACAAGTCTGTAGGTATCAAGAATAAACGCGCGCGAGTAAAGAGATGTTAAGTGGCTGTGAACCAGGGACTCAATTCGATTTGTGCCCAATCGATTCAGCTAGTGAAATCGTACTCCAGCAATCGATTTTCTATGTTAATGAGTAAAATCAACTCTTATACGTGTAACCAGACTAGCGGACCTATGTAGCGTTTTCAGTGCGGGCTAGATTTCGAACATTGACTTCGTTAAATGTTACTTGACTGCAGGGATGTTCTTTCTTAAAACGATTCTCAGGGTTCTGTTATCGGATATGATTATTTTGAATCCTGAACATTTATTTCACTGTGCGCAAGACAAAAAACTTTCTCTCAAAAGCGACAAAGCTCATGGTGTATACTGTATGGCAATCATAAAATGGCCGTTTCTTCAAATTACGATGTATTTTAGTATTCGATTATTCTGTGCATGACTCCGAGAAATGAAGTGTGTATTTTTTTTAAGTTGGTGATGTCTGCATGGAAGTATTCTGCCGTGCCCTATTTTAGTAATTTAGGTGACCTTGGATAATGCAAAGCGTTACTAGGTGTGCACTGGATACACGGTACACCCCCTTCCCCCCCCCCGCTGAGAAGAGGAGTGCCGCCGCTGGCCAAGCAAAAAAAAAGTTGCATCTTCTTTCTCGCTTTTCAACGCCTGATTATCTAAATTTAATTTTTACCCCCGCCCCCAGGAGTGTACTCTGCCCCATACCACTTTAGTTCCCCTCCCCAAGATGTGACCTTCCCATGCCCAAACCAGCTATACGCAGTGGATTTGGCCACCTTAGTTTCCTCGAAACTCGCCACCCGTTCACTACGACGAAACCAAGACCCCAGTTTGCCAAATAATGGAGATGAAAAGGGTTAGGCACCTCTGCACTTGCAGTGACTGTGGACTTCCATTTTTTCAAAGCACTTTCCACAATTACCCTTGAAAAGTGTACTATTACACAGGCGCTAGGCTCGTTTGGGCACGGGGAGCGTGCACATCTTGGGGAGGTGGAACTAAAAGCTGACATGGGACGTGCACAATCTTAGGAAAAGTGGAACTAAAGTGAGTAAATCAGGGTTGAAAGCCAAAAAGTGGTACATTCGTTTTCTTCTGCCAGGGCGCGAACTCCTATGGCCTGCGGGGGGGGGGTGCACGTGCACCCAGTGCACCCCCCAGCCTACGCCCTTGCTATTAACCCCCACCACCCCAAAGAAGAAGAAGAGTTATATTGCCCTCAAGTGGGATATTTTATACATTGAGTCGATCCGCCGATTTTTTTTTTTTTTACGATATAGAGAAGTATATGTATAGGACGAATCTGTGTGAGAGTTGCGTTTCCCATTTTTACGGGTCTTTTGAATGGGCAAAACGCATATAAAAGTGCTGCTGTAAGCCATTGATTAGGAATTTTAGCAAATTCTTCACACAAGTCTGATATTTTCCCCATACGCGAGAGTTTGTATATTTTGGGTCCGGGGGAGGGGGGGGGGGGGAATTGCAACCCTGTTTTTCGCATTTTACCCTGTTTACGGTCGGTCGATTGAGGGCAGCATAACATTTTTTAGGCCTTTTGTGTAAGTTTTCAACTTTTCATTTCCTCCCAACATATTGGGAAGGACGTGGTATAAGAATGATTAACGTTTATGCGCCTCTTTGTTGTCAAAAATATGATATTCCATTTTCACCAATTTAAAAACAACAACAACAAAACAACGAAGGCATTAACCGATGATAAGATCTATCTAAAAACAAATTATAAGAAAATTTTATTTTCCACATTTTACTAAAACTATGCAGTGACTTTAAGAGTAGCAAAAGAAGGATCTGCTGTTTAACTTTAAGCAAACAAATCTATTTCAGTTACATGAAATACATCTCCCCTAGACCGCATAGGTGGGAGAGGGCGGGAAATGTCGTACAGTCTGTACATACAAACAGCGATTGAATTGACACACATACCGGAACTTACACCAAATGGTTTGCGCATAAATCCACAATGCAATGATCTGTCTTGAATGTGTAATAACTGAACAAGAGAAAATAGTATGTTCGTGATCGACGTTGAAAGAGGGAACAAGCACGACGGAAATAGAACAAGTCCGCAATCAAAACATGATAAATTAGTTTGTTCCGAAAGCGATTTTCGCTAAAAGGTTTTCCATGATCGCAAGAACACACGAGACTATCATGGATAAATCGCAGCAGCTAGCGACCTTGAACGCTGTCGTGTGCTCTGGAATAAGGCTCGTTGTTTGTTCCCCAACTTCAAAGACATCAGTTAGTTATGTTCAACTATACATAGCCCTGTATGATGTTCAAAATGTGTACAAAAGTGTACATTTCAAACCTTTCAAGTACGTTATAAAAGTGAAGATGTTGGAGTGACCGATTATATTGTATTTCCGAGTGCACAAATCTTAGGAAAGTGAATAAAGTTGAGTAAATCGGTGAAAGCGACAAAAGTGGTACATTCGTTTTTTCTGCAGGGCGCGAACTCCTATGGCGCTGCGGGGGGGGGGCTGCACGTGCACCCAGTGCACCTGTAGCGTTTCAGTGGGCCTAGAATTCGATACCATTGACTTCGTTAATGTTACTTGTACTGCAGGGATGTTCTTTCTTAAACGATTCTCAGGTTCTGTTATCGGATATGATTATTTTGAATACCTGAACGATTTATTTCACTTGCGCAAGACAAACAACTTTCTCTCAAAGTGACAAAGCTCAGGTGTATACTGTATGGCAACATAAAATGGCCGTTTCTTTCAAATTTACGATGTAATTTTAGTATCTCGTTAGTTCTGTGGCATGCTCCGAGAAATGAAGTGTTATTTTTTTTAATGTTGGTGATGTCTGCATGGAAAGTATCTGGCCGTGCCCTATTTTAGTAAATTTAGGTGACCTTGGATAATGCAAAGGCGTATACTAGGGGTGCACTGGATACACGTACACCCCCTTACCCCCCCCCCCCCCGCTGAGGAAGAGGAGTGCCGCCGCTGGCAAGCAAAAAAAAAGTTGCATCCTTCTTTCTGCTTTTCAACCGCTGATTATCTAAATTTAAGTTTTTACCCCCCCCCCCCAAGATGTGTACCTCCCCATACCACTTTAGTTCCACCTCCCCAAGATGTGTACCTTCCCATGCCCAAACCAGCCTATACGCAGTTGGATATTGGCACCTTAGTTTCCCTCGAAGAACTCCGCTCAACCCGTTCACTACGACGAAACCAAGACCCCGTTTGCAAATAATGGGATGAAAAGGGTTAGGCACCTCATGCACTTGCAGTGTGACTTCCATTTTTCAAAACACTTCACAAATTCCTCTTGAAAAGTGTACTATTAACAAGGGCGTAGGCTCGTTTGGGCACGGGGAGGTGCACATCTTGGGGAGGTGGAACTAAAGTGACATGGGGAGGAGCGTGCACATCTTAGGAAAAGTGGAACAAAGCTGAGTAAATCAGGCGTTGAAAGCCAAAAAGTGGTACAAATTTCGTTTTCTTTGCCAGGGCGCGAACTCCTATGGCTCTGCGGGGGGGGTGCACGTGCACCAGTCCCACCCCCAGCCTCGCCACTTGTATTAACCCCACCACCCCAAAGAAGAAGAAGATTATCTTATTGCCCTCAAGGGGATATTTATCATGAGTCGATCCGCGATTTTTTTTTTTTTTTTACGAATATAGGAATATATGTATCGGACGAATCTGTGTTAGAGTTTGCGTTTCCCATTTTTACGGGTTCTTTTGAATGGGCAAAAACGCATATAGAAGTGCTGCTGTAAGCCATTGATTAGGAATTTTAGCAAATTCTATCACACAAGTCTGTATTTTCCCCATACGCGGAGAGTTTGTAGATTTTGGGTCCGGAGGGGGGGGGGGGGGAATTGCACCCTGTTATAGTCGCATACCCTGTACCGGTCGGTCGATTGAGGGCAGCATAACATTTTTTAGGCTTTTGTGTAAGTTTTCAACTTTCATGTCTCCCAACATATGGGAAGACGTGGTATAGATATGATAACGTTTAGCGCCTCTTTGTTGTCAAAAATATATATTCCATTTTCACCAAATTTAAAAACAACAAACAACAAAACAACGAAGGCTTAACCGATATAAGATCTATCTAAAAACAAATTATAAGAAAATTTTATTTTCCACATTTACTAAAACTATGCAGAGTGACTTTAAGAGTAGCAAAGAAAGGTATTCTGCTGTTTAACTTAAGCAAACAAATCTATTCAGGGACAGGAAAGAACAGCGCCCCGAGCCGCAGAGGGGAGAGCAGCGGCGGGAAAGGGCGTACAGGCGGGACAGACAAACAGCGATGAAGGCACACAGACCGGAACTGAACACCCAAGGGGTGCGCGCAGAAAGCCACAAGTGCAATGAGCGGGCGGGAAGGGGAAGAACGGAACAAGAAAAAGAGGAGGGGCGGAGCGACGGGGGAAAGAGGGAACAAACGCACGACGGAAAGAGAACAAGGCCGCAAGCCAAAAAACAGGAGAAGGAGGGGGGCCGAAAGCGAGGGGCGCGAAAAGCGGGGCCATGAGCTGAAGAACACACGAGACGAGCAGGGAGAAAGCGCAGCAGCTCAGCGACCGGAACGCGGGCGCGGGCCGCGGAAGAAGGGCGGGGGGGGCCCAACGTCAAAGAAGCACAGGAGGGAGGGGCAACGAGACAGAGCCCGGGAGGAGGGGCAACAAGGGGGACAAAGTGGAGCAGGCAAACCGGGAAGACGGGAGAAGAAGGAAGAGGGGGAGGACGAGGAGGGGGAGGGCGGGGGGAGAGGGGAACAGGGGCGGGGCGACAGAAGGCGAGGAGCCGGCGGGGCGGGGTAGGCCAAAAAGAAAGAAGAACAAGAGGGGGGGAGGGAACCAGAAATGGGAGAGGGGCGAGAAGAGCCGAGCGCCGGGCGAGAAAGCAGAAGGCACCAGGGGAAAAAGCGGGGGAAGGACCCGGCCGAGGCCGCGAACCCGCCGACCGCAGGTGAGGCGCGCGCAGCCACGCGGGCAGCACACCGACGCCAAGAAAGACGCAGCGGGAGTGGACGGCGCGAAGGGGCGGGGGGGGCAAGAACGAGGAGGAGGGGGAAGGAGGCGGGAGGGGAGCGAGCGAAAGGAGGGGGGCGCAAGAAAGGGGGGGAAAAGGGGAAGACGGAGGGAACGGGCCGTCAAGGAGGAAGAGGCGACAATGGCGAGCCACAAGGGGAGCGGCGAGGGGGCGAGAAGCGAGACGGGGCGCAGAAACGGCGGCCAGAGCGGACGGGGAGGCCGCCGCGCAGCGGGGAGGGGCCGCGGGGGGCGCGGGACAAGACGGCTCAGCCAGGACAAAAAAAGGGCAAAGGGTACCGACAAAAACAATGGAGGCAAAACGCCAGGGGCACGACGGGAGTGGGGGCGGGCAAAGGGGCGGCAGGGAAAACAGGCCAAGGAGGGGGAGGGGGGGAGGCACGAGACAGGGAACCCCAGGAAACCGGCGCGGGAAGCGGAACAGGCGAGGACAGCAGAGGGGGGGAACAAGGGCGCGACGGGGCCAAGGCGGGGAAGCAGGGCGGCGGAAAGCCGGGACGCGCAGCCGGAGGCAGCAAGGGGGGCGGAGGGCAGGCGGGCGGGGGCGGGCGGCGGGGGGCATGGGCGAAACTAGTCACCGGGCGATGGCAGGGCAACCCCCGGACAGGTGAGACAGCAAGGAGGACCGCCAGGCGGGTTAGAACATTTACTCTTAACTCCATCTCACCCACATACAGCCAATACCCACTCCCGCAGAACAAACAATCATCACCCTACACAATTCTACAAACAATCAAAAAATCGACATAAAACCAAAAAAAAAAAAAAAAAAAAACAAAAAAAAAAAAAAAAAAAAAAAAATAAAAAAAAACAAAAATAAACAAAAAAAAAAAACCAAAAAACACAAAATCCCTCACAACCTATACTT
>JZLH01S0624191.1:572-13279 GCA_001188425.1 Eucidaris tribuloides | reverse complement strand
GCGTTTAGGACCATTTCGCGCCAGATGATCTAATATCGAGTACCCATTTCCGGTAAAAACATGATTTTTATGTGCATTTTGAAAAAATAATTTGCTCCTTTCCTGTTGGGGAACCCAAAATTTTAAAACTGATTTGGAGATTTCAGACATTTCTGCACACATCTCGACAAAAAACTATTTTTTTCCTTTTATGAACGGGTCAGGTTCACGGAAAGAAAATTAAGTGACGAAACTAAGAGAGAAAACTGTTAAAAATTAGCCCTTCTCAAATGGCGCTATAAAAACGTCAATTTCGCGAAAATATATTAACATTTCATATCGTTTGAAAGGAAATTTTCTGTAGATCGACTTACCAAAACATGGCTGCTCAACAACTGCGCATGCTCGAGAAAATAGAGTTGACGTCATCCCTTGCAAAATTCTCCGCCGATATCCGACCTTTTCGTGTGAGGATGTTCTACACTTGGGCGGTAGAGGGCCGTACGATAAAACTCGGACAATATGCTCATTAGCGAGCGTGCTGCGGTCTGACTGTCTAGGCTATTCTATATTCCTCCACAATGGCCATTCATGCATACCATATCTTGCCAGGGTCAGCATTACTTTCCAACCTTTTGTATTCTAGGGTGTGTATTTGTCCATTCAAACACTACTATGTAGCTCAGATATCACAGTTTGACTTTTTTAAAAAATTGAAGCTCTATGATGTAGCTAGAAACTCAGTTTGGATGGAATTATAGTAACCAATAGAGTTTGAATTGGATTATTGTATCAAAGAGACAAAAAATCCTAGTCTACTTTCGGGCTCTGATGATGCAAATCTCCCCAAATTCAACTTACTCTGTAGAAGGTGACTTTGAGATAAAATTTCCCATAAATTATGAAAGAAAATAAGAAACCTTCCAAATGTTTTGATGTCATGAGAATCTTAAATGCAAAGATAATAAATAAATAAATGAATAAATAAATACATACATAAAATGATAAATACATGAATAGATAAATAAATAAATTATAAATATGCTAATTAGGTAAATCAGTCAGTCAGTCAATAAATAAGATAAATGAGTAAATAGATTTAAATAAATCAATCTATTTCATACATAAATTTCATGTAATTCAAATGATTAAATAATACAAATTTAATAAATAAATGAAAAAAAAGAAGAAATGAAATATGCCAACACTTCACATTTTCATGCATGATATTCTCGGTATGATTTAGATTGACATGTGTCCATTTCAATCTCTTCTTTATTATTCCAATAAATTGTATGCATTTATCTCTACTATCCTCCTCAGGCATTGGTGCTGTGGCGTTCTGGGGATTCGGCTATGCCTTTGCTTTCGGTGGGACGGCCAACAGTTTCATCGGATATCGATACTTCTTTTTCGAGAATATGCCGACCGATCTTTTCTCCAGCTTCTTCTTCCATTTCGTCTTCGCGGCCACGGCTGCAACCATCGTTTCGGGTGCCATGGCAGAGCGCACGGAGTTTGCAGCGTATTTGGTTTATTCTTCCGCTATAACTGGTGAGTCAATTGTTTTGATAATAATAATAATAACAATAATAATAATATTTACCCAGGGGAGCCTCTTCAATGACAAGCACTGTTCTCCCAGAGGGCCCTGCAACTACTTTTATTACCCTGGTCACTCAGATACAGTTCTAACCTGCACAAAAATGTGCACCATTTCCGCTCCCTGGGGAGTATTTGTAGCTGAGCTGCCAATGAGGTGCATCAAGCCAGACAAACTAAGTCATTCTCACCCTACCAAGAAGTACCCATTTTTACTCCTGGGTGGAGAGAGGTAATGCAGATAAAGTGTCTTATCCAAGGACACATATGTCGGCCGCTGCAGGATTCGAACTGGGGATCTCTAGATCGGGAAGCCACAGCCTTATTCAGCCACGACGCCTCTGCATAATCAATAACAATAATAACATGGTTTATATTATAACAATCAGGGCTCAAAATAGTTTTTTTCTCACGGGAAATGATTTGAGCTGATTTCATTCATTTTGCCGTTTTCTGGCATGCAAATCTCGTACTCTGTCTTTAAAAGGTATGCGTAGAACTCTTATGTTCTCTGTCTTTGCAGGCTTTATCTATCCAGTGGTTGTGCATTGGGCATGGTCTTCTGAAGGCTGGCTGGCCTATGGGCCTGGTGGAATCTCATACCAGGTAAGTAGTAGTCTAAGGACGCTTTCAAACTCAGTTTTAATGGAGTTATGATGATCGTTAAACTTTGATTTGAATAAGTCTCTTAGAAACAAAAATTCCTAATCTGATACCTAATTGTGCATTTTTGAATTCTAGGTAATTACTGATCTTCAGGTTTCACAGACAGGTTCTATTGTCCTTCATAAATGGCCTAAATGCACGGGTGATGTTTGCTGTGCATAAAGTATGTCGGTATTTCGGTATATCGTTTTTTTAATGATATTTTATTTTGTCGGTATTCCCGGTATTGCCATTGAAAAAATATCGCTAAATCGACTTTTTCCAATATCCTGTTTTTCTCCGATATTTCCTTCCATATATCGACAAAATAACAACATCCATTTACAATTCATAACTTTCCTTCCACAATAAATTGCCTCCGAAAGAGATATTTTTGTTATCCCTCACGCCGAATTTGCCGATTGCGGCCCGCTTTGACATGTACAGACATGCATGTCGCATCAAAAAAGGTCGCAACTCAATTCTTGCCAACGAAGAGATTTGCGGCCGTTGTCCTTTCCTGTCATCTACCGTTGAGGGCGTATGACCAGAAAGCGGAAATAGCCGACCGCAAAACTAGGAATCTCATGTTTTTCTTGCGTGCGTGAGGCTGACATGCGATGGGAAATTTCTTTTGTAAAGACGTTATAATCTGTATTTTGGTGAGTCAAACAGTTTATTGTTGCTGATATTTGTTACCAATGATAGAGGTACATTCATATCAAAAATATTTTAACTTATACATCATTTTAACTGTCATACCGTCAGTCAATAATTGACTTCAGTCCCACACATTGCCATCGATAATGTGCCTATTTTGCTGGAGTAGCGAGTCGCCCGCTACGGGTCGGTATACCGGGTTTTAACGGTATTTTTTCAGCGATATTGGTCTACTGGAAATTTGTTATACCGACATTCCTTAGCTGTTCAGCCTGTGCTGCAAATGAGATTCCCTGCCTTTAATAAAAGCCTTTCATCCACCTCTGCATTTCTGCACGGATGGTTGCTCTCAAATGCCTCATTAAAAAACCTATTCCATGCACTCTTCAAGGGTCCTTGGTATCTTGGGGACACTCACGACATCTTGACTTTGAACTGGCTTTATTTATGTGTGGTAGACAGGGTGGAGATGTGCACTGAAGTGGTAAAGGCATGTTATAAACGATTCCCACAGTCTTCAATGATCTATGGTCTCACGATGTCATTCAGGACATCTTGAAGGTAAATAACATGATTGGAGGTACATGTAGTTCTCAACTTGGAGTAAAACTATGCAAAAATTCTAATTGTAAAAATTTGGTAGTCAAAAATTTACCCATTCTAAAATGACTTCCATCAGTATCCCTTGTGACAAACGAATCTGTTGTGTAACTTTCTATGATATCCATTTCTATCAGGGCTCGAGAGAAACAATATGCTAGTATGTTCGTGCTAGATTCGGCTTAAGTAAACAAATTCAAGATAAATCCTTCCAGCTAGGAGATACACTCCTGCTAGCTAATCCATTGGTATATCTTTCAACCAGTTTGGTTCTAGAGGCATTTATTTCTCCCAATCATGTCACTGCCTGTTAAAGGTTAGTACACTTGAAAATGCCTCAAGAACCAAATGAGTTGAAATATATACCAAATATACACCAGCTGGAAGGATTTGTCTCTAATTTGTTTACTTAAGGAGAATCAAGCATGAACATTAATTCTATCGGGGCACGATAAAAATAGGACCCATAGAGAACCACACAGCAGGTTTGCCTGCCAGGAAGGATATTAACATTAGTTATTTTAGAATGAGTCAACGTTTGACTACAAGATTTTCACAGGAGAATCCTTGCATAGCTTTCTTGATTCCAGAGTAGTTTCAAGGGCGTAGGCTGGGGGGGTGCACTGGGTGCACGTGCACCCCCCCGCAGAGCCAAAGGAGTTCCGCCCTGGCAAGCAAAAAGAATTTTCACCACCTTTTCTGCTTTCAACGCCTGATTTTCTCAACTTTAGTTCCACCTCCCTAAGATGTGCACCTCCCCACACCAATTCCACCTCCGCAAGATGTGCACCTCCCCATGCCCAAACCAGCCTACGCCCCTGCTTTTTTCAAAAAACGTCTGAAGACAAACTGAAAAAGTACCCCTTTTTCTGAAAAACGTCGAGGCCGCCGTAGATCCGAAATTCGACCCTTATTCGACGTTTGTTTGGACAAGCATGGGTACCACTCCAGATGCTGAGTGACCCCCCCCCCCCCGGGGTCACCCTACGCGCAGCCAGATTTTTCACATGAAGTACATGCGCACCGCTACTTTTCGATCCTTTTGGCACATATTTGACTGAAAATCCCCGGAAAATAGGGCTTTATAATGATTTTTTTTTATGTCAGTGAAAAAGGCCAAAAAAAGGCCAAAAAGCCGTTTGGCAGGCACTTTGAATTCTTCAAGGCCAAACGATGTCAAAAAGGCCAAATTTGGAGGTGTTGGCCGGAAAAAGACAAACTGGCAACCCTGCCAACGCTGACATGGCATCAGCGTCCGGCAGGATTATGATGAGTAAAAGCGGGAGTATTAAAAACACAGGCAATCGTCCTCCGAATATTGGTGCCAAATTGAAATTTGAAAATTTGAACTGAATCCAGCTGATAGGAGGATTTTATTAGTAACATTCTTTGAATAGGCGTATGTTTTTATTGAATAAGCTCTTAGTTCTGGTTCCAAGTATGAAAAAAAACCCCGAAGATCTAAATCCGGGATCACCTGAGCTCTCTGACCCCCGGGAGTTAATTGTTATTCTGTTAATTAGGGGGAAACCCGTTGGCAGCCCGGCGTAGACCCATATTGCCCTGTAATCGTGTTATATGATTATCTTTTAATAAATTTGTTTCCCAGCCAGGTTTCTTTCTATTACGCAACAATTATACTTTTCGTGTTTTTATTCAATTAGGCAGGACCCATGTAAAAAGCAGTTCTGAAAGAAAAACACGAGCCGCCCTGAATAAGCAAATAAGCAGTCGCAAATATTGTAAAATTTGATCTTTTTAGCACCGGGTAGTAATATGTTCAGCTGTGAATAAATACCATTAGCATAAGGCCTCCATTTTTCCGTTTTACAAAATCAAAATTCCGTTTTTCAAATTTTCCATTTTCCGCGATTTTCCGCGTTACTTAAAATCATAAACACCACATTATTGCAAAAAAATTGCATGATTACAACTCAGCCTCGGTAAAATGAAGCAGCCGTAGTCATGGTAGTGAGAAAACTGCCGGCAGAGGGGCCTGCAGAGGGGTTTGCTAGGGTCATTAATACTCTAATGCTTGGTGATGGTATTATTTGGTTAACATTCTAATATTTGTTTATTTTGTAATTTATTAACAATTTTAAGGTTATTTCTTCAACATTTTAATGATTTCCCATTTTCCGCGTTAGACTTCCCATTTCCGCAATTTTTCTCCGTTTTCCGTATCGCGGAAAAATGGAGGCTTTACATTAGTTGTTATCACTCTATCTGTAACTGCCTGCACATGCTTATATTTCTTGCCAGCTAGCCGCACTGAAAAAGTCGCCTCATTCAAGGAATATAATGCCGACCATTATGTGACCTGTCACCAAAAAAATGATCAAAAGTCGCAATGGAAGTTTTCGTGTAAACGCGGTAAATAGTTGAGTTGGGTTGCAAAAGTTGATTCTAAGATTTTGATATTTTCTAAAGGTACATACACTCATCTTTCACCCGAGGACCGGAAGCGATTTAGGAGTACAGGTATGATTTTTCTTTTTTGAACTTCAAAATGTTTTTCCGGGAGCTTGAAAATTTGGCCGAATTTTTACCTTCACGTCGCGAGAATGTAACACTAAAATACAATGTAACACTAAATACAATTGGTTGTTTTCGAACATCGTCAAGTCCCCTTTTGATAATTTTGGTATCACCACAAAGCAACTTTAATGAACTTTATATTGATGGTGATTGTCAGAGCCATAAATGAGTGTCCAATCCATAGTTCTCTTTTGGAAAGTGATTAGTTTTACCAAGTTTTCTACGGAACAGTTGTCAAAAGCATACCGTTTCGCATGAATGAACACTCTCTTTGCAGCTGTTTTTCTCCACTTTCCTGAAATGGCTTGGGTGATAGTCCAAATTTGTGAGCGGGATTTTAAATGGGTTTGCTTCGTCTATCTTAGACAAATTATACATCATTTTAAAGCTTCGAATCTCTACTTCAAGACTGTGTTAAAAAAACACATTTTTCCGACTTATGGTGTGTTTTGTGGTGACAGGTCAGTGAGGTCACATTGATCTAAATGCTCAATATCAAATATGATAAGATTGTGGAGCTTAATCTTTGATATCTGAGCTACATAGTTAAATGGACATATAAACACCCTACAATACGTAAGTTTGGAAAGTTGCTGCCACTGGCAAGATATGCACGAATAAACATTTTCCACTCCGGTGGAGGATAAAATAGCCTAGATCTACACACAGTGGGAGGAAATGGGAGGAAATGGGAGAAAAGTGAATTCGGTCAATTTGAGTGCTTGTAAATTACTTTTTTTTAAAGCACGTAATCATCACTTTGAAATACAGTTTTTCAGGTCTTCATTTTAGACCGTATCAAAGACACCTATAGGGCATAGAGCAGGGGCGGCGGAACGTATTTTCGTTGGGGGGGGGGCAAAGCCAAAAAAGGGCACTTATATGTCAAAAGGGGCATTGGGCGCAAGCAGATATTTTCACCATCAGATTACTTAGGTGTTTGCTTGGAGATGCTGTTTTTAGCGGCAATCTAACTCGAACCCAACCTTTTTTAAATGGGTTCCGATTTGAAACATGAAATCTATAGGCCTATACATAATCCGCGAGCGAGCGTAGCGAGCGAGCGGTTTGAGAAAATTTAGAAATGTTAAGTTGTAAAACTCGCAATGAAGTCTATTCTGGCGCTAATTACAGCACTGATTTTTTGTAGTATTTAAAAAAAGATAAAGAACATCTGTCTAGATCAAACTTTTCTGCTTGAAGTAGTTTTTTCGTCATAGTAATGTTACTTGAGCAAAACCTTTATGAAGGGGATTTCTGATCATTAAACATGAAATATACATGTATCTACCTCGCGAGCGAGCGGTTTTGGAAAAATTGGAAATTTTCAGATGT
This sequence comes from Eucidaris tribuloides, assembly GCA_001188425.1. NCBI lineage: Eukaryota > Metazoa > Echinodermata > Echinoidea > Cidaroida > Cidaridae > Eucidaris > Eucidaris tribuloides. The sequence continues at coordinate 5,920 of JZLH01S0624191.1, read as the reverse complement.
AAAACTGGCTTTGTGGTCTATTCTGGCGCCACTGATTTTTTGTAGTATTTAAAAAAAGATAAAAGAACATCTGTCTAGATCAACTTTTCTGCTTGAAGTAGCTGTTTCTTCACGTAATGTATGAGCAAAACCTTTTTGAAGGAGATTTCTGATCATTAAAACATGAAATGTACATATATTTTTGGAAAAAATTGAAATTTTAAGTCGTAAATGTCGCTTTGTGGTCTGTTCTGGCGCTAATTACAACTCAGAATTTTTGCAGTGTGTTAAAAAGATGACGAATATCAAACGAATCCATAAGAATCAATGAGCAAATACGTTAGTGAGGGCAGAGATGATAAACTAGTTTCGTTATAAATTACAAAGTCATGATGCACATGCGAATACTCGAAGTTCTGCTGAAGAAAAAGGGGCATTCTTCTCCTTACGAGGTGATTTTCTTTATTGAAGAGAAGAAAAGGCGACCGTATAGGAAAGTTACCTCAAGAAAAACACTTTTTTTATCGCTTGAAGAGTATATAAAATAGGGCCATGTAATCACGAAAAAAAAAATTGGAGGGCCCAATTTTTGCAACCGCAGACGGCTCTATAAGATGAGAGGCCAAATGCCCCTTCTATGTACATAATGTGCCTCTTCCTTGTACAAAGTATCTTCTTTCTCTATTATATGCCCTATCAGACAGTCAGAGGCAAAAATAAATAGAATAAACAATAACAAAAAATAAAAGAAAATCACCTCCAGTGACGAATGTGCGTATATAAAGGTGTCACTGCACTCAGTATGGGTAAGATAAAGCACATTCAACTTAGAAAAAAGGGCATTATTTGCCTTCAATTAAAATGGGGGGATGGGGCAAACAGCATGGCATAATTTTGCTACCACATGAGGGCATTAAGAGGAGATGCTAAATGCCCTTTTTAGGCACAAAATGCTTGTTGAATATAATTTACCTAATTATGTCTATTTTAGGCCTATACGTGCCCCGTTAGGGGCAAAAAAATGAATATAAAGAAGACATATATCGACAAAAATGAGTAGACTAAAAAAGGCGTCATTTCATGAAGGGCACATTTTATTTTGAAAACAAAGGGCTTGCGTCATTTCACAAAGGGCACATTTCGTTTTGAAAAAAAGGGGCATTTTTTTTTTTGCTATCCAAATTTTTTTCCCGATCATGGCAGTTGCCGAAAAATCGCTCAGCGGGGGGGGGGGGGGGGCGATGGCCCTGGGAAGCGGGGGTGGCTGGGGGTGGCTGAAGCACCCCTGGAAATTTTTCAGGGGGTGCGCAGCACCCCCTGAAAAATTTTATGTATGTAATAATGCTTTTACACAGCCGACAGCCACAATGATGCTTTCACACACAAACACACACACACACACACACACACACACACACACACACACACACACACACACACACACACACACACACACACACACACACACACACACACACACACACACACTCCATATCATAAGAAACCATAGTAGAATTTTAGTGAGAAGATGCTTTTTCAGTTAGAAATAGCTTACATTTTCCTTAAAATGTATTAAGTGATGGACTATATTACTTGCTAGATTGTCAAAAAAAACAGGACCTTTGTAGAAATTCTAAAAATTTGGTTGTAATAATGAGGAAAATGATAATTAGATGCTGAAGTTGTATCATGATTATGATTACAATTAAATGAATACAAGAAGATGTATGGTGAGATATTTGGTGTCGTGAACAAAGAAATATATAAATTTCAACGTTACATGATAATGATTTAAATCAGAGATATTCAGAATATTCACTTGGGCAAAGAGTTGCCTCTTGTTTACAATAAAAGAAGAATGAGAAATTATTCGGACAGTTTTCTTTCGTAATTGGAAACATTCTTGAAAACATGCAGATTGCATTTCCACTGAATTTTATACTGTTTCAAAATTTCTGAAAGAGTATGTTTTCAGCGAATTTTTATTTGATTCTAAGTTAAATACATTGTATTACTATGGCATAAAATGATGTTTACAAACAAGTTCTGTTTAGGAAAAGAAAATCTGATTCTTATTGGTGTAAACCATACGTTTTCAGAACTTTTCAATTTATCATTTCTTTGTAGAGGAGGGGGAGGTAAAAGTAGGATAAATGTGAAAAATTTCGGCGCGCTCTGCTCGCAAATTGCAGAAAAACATAATTATTGCTAAACTGAGTTTTCTCGCAAAGCGCACAAAAAAATGAACTGTGTAATATAAGTTAAATGGTTTGTAGTGGCTTGCGCTGCTTTTTAAAACATAGATTTTGCAATTTGTCATTTTTTTTTGGGGGGGGAGGGGACAATTATGTTTCTCCAATATTTTCATGTGAGTTAATAACATGGCATAATTTTCGGCGCGCTTTGCGCGCGAATTCAAAATCAGGCTCACAGCGAAGCGTTTTTTCCATTACATGTACGCTGCTCAGATTTGTCAATTTTGGGGAGGGGCCAAATGAGAAAAGAACGTCCAAATTTTTCGGCGCGCTGCGCGCAACAAAATTTTGGCAGTGATATAATGCTAAAAAAATTCATCCGAAAATGCGCTGCAAAAATTGAACATTGTGTGCATATACAAGTTTAATTGTTTTGTAGTGTCTTGTGCTGGCTGTTTAAACATATAGCGTTATATCTTCAATTTGCTAGGGTTTTTTTTTAAAGTGGGAGCAAACAAATATGTTGCTCCACATATTTTTATTTGCGTGGTAATGAAATTTGAAGAATTGTGTAAGTTTAATTTGATTTGGTGGCCGTTGCACTGTCTTTTTGAAAATAGATTTTACACAATTTGTCAGGGTTTTTTTTTTGGGAGGGGGAGTGGGGGGGGGTACAAAACAAGTACGTTTGCCCCAATTCGATTGCGAGTTCATATACTGGCACAATTTTCAAGGCACATTCAAGCGTGCGCGCAAAATAAGTGCATTTTTAGGCCTTTGCGCTTGTAATTAAACCATATATATATATATTTTTTTTTTGGGGGGGGGGAGGGGACAGTATGTTTTTGTCCGGGAGTCCTCCCCCCCCCCCTCCCGTGTTGGCACTAAAGGCTCAGCTTGGTAAAAAAAAACACCTAAAATGAAAAGTCACAGAAAATCCGGCACACTACGAAGGTGCGGTCAATTCGCATTTTCAAGATTTGTGGGGAGGCAATATTTTCATTGATGGTGTAATAAAATGTCAATCATTTTCAGGCTATGCTCGCGCGCGCGAAACTTGCAAATAGAAGGCTAAGTAATGTTTCGCATAAAGGCGTCGCGCGAAAATTAATAATATTGTGTAATAGTTCAAATGGTTTGTAATGCCTTGCGCTATTCTTGGATGAAGAGCTTTAAGAATGATTCAATTTTGTCAATTTTTTTTGTTGGTGGGGAGAGAGGGCAAAATTAAGAAAAATGACATTTTCGGCGCGCTCGCGCGCAGAATGCAGATACATACGCATGTTTGAGCAATTCTCCTTCGCAAAGCGCGCAAAACATTGAAACATTGTGTATAGTGTAATGGGCATGTAGTGCTTTGCGCGCATTATCCGGCATTACGTTTTAAGAAGATTCAAATATGCAATTTATTTGTAGGGGCAACAGTAAGAAAATGTTTAAAATTTTCGGCGTCGCTATGGGGGTGGGGAAATTACAGTAATATATATGTTTACAAAACCATTTTTTATTGGACCCCCCCGAACATTGTGTAGGTTTAATGGTTTTTGTAGTGCCTTACGTTTGCTCGGAAACATTATAATTTTAAATTTGTCTTTTTTTTTTGGGGGGGGGGGAGAAGGGAAGCAATACAATATTCGCACTAATATTTTCATTCGTGGTAATATAGAATATTACTGGTTTTGCAGTGCTTGCGCTGAATTTTAAACATAATTATTTTTTTCAATTTAATCAGTTATTTTAGGGAAGCGGAGCAAAACAATATATTTGCCAATAATTTTCTATTGGCGTGATAATAAGAATATGTCAATGTCGGCGCGCTACGGCGGCGCATCTTGCAATAAACAATAGCGATTTCTCGTGGCGAGGTGTGCCGCAAATTGGAATATTGTGTATGTTAATAAGTTTTGTAGTGCGCTTTTGCGTTCTATTTAAAGCATATTCTTGCGTTAAATGTTTTAGAATTTTGCATTTTTTCAACATTTAGTAAGGGGTATAAGTAAGAAAAAGACGTCAGCGTTCTGCTTTGTGGGGGGTTGACCCTCACTTCGCCCTCCCCAAAAAGAATTTGCCTACTCTTCCAGCAATAAATAGGTCTAAATCATAAAATGTAGTTTTCTGGCATTAATTAGATATTGTGTACAAATAGACATGTGCACCCCCCCCCCCCTAAAAAAAGGGTCTAATACGCTAAAATTATAATAATCTTGCTAATTGAAAGTATATACTTTTATATTTTTTAAGGTAAAAATGCAAATGTTATTTGTTTAATTAGCCAGAATAATGAATTGAAAATGGATGAAATATTCGGATTGATTTGTCACTAAAAGGAGCAAAAAATATAGATTTTCAAAGGTGAAAATGCATTTTTTTCTCTTACCCTTGGAGGGGAAACCCTCTCCCAGACCCTCCAGCAATCCCAACTCGTTCCTTCGCTTAGTCGGTCCTCCATGTCTGACCCCCCCCCCCCCATTAAAAAAATCCTCGTTACGGCAGTGAGTGGGACAAAGGCCAAGTAGAATTAAATATGTTTGTCACGTTTAAGGTCTTTTCATCTCAGGGACTTATGTTCTGTTCGAATCAAGCACATGTAAACACCATCCACTGAAAACGGCAAGCTATGCTGTTTGCTATTTGGAGAAAATCATACTGCCGTTATGTAAAAGGTAGGCATCAAAACGCTGTTTTGGGGGCTCAAAATGAAAAAAAAAGGTCTCTGCTCTGGAACGGGGGGATTCCGCCCTCCCAGAACCTCCCCCGGCCGGTCGCTTCGCGACCTCGCACAAGGTCGTTCACACAGAATTTTGAATCCTTACCCCCCCCCCCCTAAAAAAAAAAAAAAAATTGAAATCTGGTTACTGGTCTGGTTTTGTAGTGCCTGGTGCCACTTTTTTAAACATATTCTTGCATTGCGTTTTAAGAATTTGTCAATTTTTGTAGAGGGCAGAAGAAACCAAGATGTCCAAATTTTTGGCGCGCTCCGCGCGCAAAAATATGCTTACGATTTTTCACGTAAAGCCACTTTATCAACACGTTCTGCATGGAGGATGATCCCTATATTGGGCATCAAGGTCAGCTTGCTACAAATTCTGTAAACTATTTAATCTTCACATGATCAACCACTCATACGAACAGGAACGGGAAAACACACCTTTTCACATACATGCAATGACTTAT